>JAXQQM020057988.1:0-105909 GCA_034641835.2 Pinus albicaulis | reverse complement strand
AAATAGTCACTTTATGATCCTTAACTTTTTTTAGGGAAGGTTATTCATTTTTTGGAAAAAAAACATAGCATCATAATCTGCATATATTGCACTAGTGCACAAACTATTTTTCGATAATTTTCGGATTAAATCACTATTTTTTATTATTTTTTGAAATGGACGAAGACAAAAAAACAGTGATGTTTCAGTACATTTTATGATCCTTTGATTTTCATTTCAATGTGATCGTCAATAAGAAAAATGAGAGTACCCTTTTGAAGTAGACAGGGAGAGGAAGTGCAATATGATTTTTTTGAATTTTTTGGTGTCCTCATTTGAAAGTTATTGAATTTTCACTCAGTGCAATTTTTCGAACAATGAAATTCAATAGTGACACAGTTTAGTAAAAAATTAATAAAAAATTGAATTTTTTAATGAAACTCCATAAATCTCACATCATCAAAAACTAGATTTAGAGATGAATCTAATGGTACTTGGTCCGACATATAACATTTTGTTTTTGTAGGTGTTCTGTCCCTCCAAAGTTGCAGGTTTCTTAAAACTGCAGAATTTTCTGAGTTTTTCGTTGACTAGAAACTCTCGGCCGAGATAATGTCTCGGACGAGAAATTTCTAAAACTCTCGACCAAGAAATTTAGAACTCTCGATCGAGAGTTTAACCCAACTAAAGTTACATTTAACCGCGCGGGAAAACCCTCGGCTAAAAGTTTAAAAAACTCTCGGTCGAGAGTTTGTGCCCGAGAGTTTGCCCAATAAAACTCTCAGTCGAGAGTTTTCTAAACAATAAAACTCTCGGCCGAGAGTTTCTAGAACTCTCGGCCGAGAGTTTAGACAAATCTCGGTCGAGAGTTGAAAACTGTTGACCGAAAGATTGGTCGGTTTTTGATGGAAACATTTGATAAAACTTTTATATATAACATTCAATAAAAATCTTGGTCAAGAGTTTTCTAAACCCTCGACCGAGAGTTTTATTGAATGTTATATATAAAAGTTTTATCAAATTTTTCAATCAAAAACAGTTTTCGGTCGACAGTTTTCTCGCGCGAAAGACTAATTTCACACACAACTCCTAGCCAAAGAAAATTGCGAAGGTCCGAATTCTTTTTCTGTAAAGGTGAAAATAGAGAGAATTTGACCTGAACTAGTTCCAACCTAAATTTGTTTTGATAATTTTAGTGCCTAAAACAATAGTCAAAGCTATTGTGACTGTTGAAATATCTTTTCCCTATTGAGTCTTTCATATTTTTTTCTTGGCAGTCCAGTTTCTTTATATGAATGCAATGATGTGTAGCAGTGAACTATATAATCTACCTATTAAATTGTTTTATCTTTTTTGAACTCATTGGATATATTTATCTTGTATGCCACTCCAGTTACTTTTTATATTTGTTCTCGATAGTTGTGTTGCGGCAGTGATGTATAGAAGCAACTCTAAAAAATCCATATTAAAATGTTCTATCTTAAAAAAACTCATTGGATATATTTCTCATTTGCGTGTCGAGTGGAGTTTTTTTTTTAATAATTTTTATATTTATTCCTGATAGTGGACTTGCGTCAATGAATGCAATGATGTATAACAACAAGATATGAAGAGAAAACATAGCTAAATCAACTTAAATATAGAGAAAATATGTATTTATGTGATATAGATGGAGTTATTTAACCATATAAATAACAATGTCAAATGCAACTAAGTTTATGCTTTTACATGAACAAAGACACTAGGCATTATGGAGACTAGAGATAATCTGAGGCATGCGAGAATGAATCCTTCTAGAGATTTGTGCTCTTGACAGAATGCGCCTTACCTAATTGAATTTAGACTTGTGTCAAAATGTGTCAAAATTAAAAAAACTAGTTCAAACTCCATATTTGTTCATGAGAGAGCTCAATGTTGTCATTCATGTGCCTAGGCTATTGGATACAATCTTACAACAAAGTACCTCAAATATGTTGACTTTTACATTCAAATATATTCAAACAAAAGGTATTCAAAGTGCAAAAACAGGCAATCAATCGTTCTATCATGAGTATGCCACTACAAAGGTAAAGATATTCAAAGTGCAAGAGCATGTGGTCAACCATTCCATCATGAGTATATCACTATAAATACATTGACAAGGACATGTTACTTCACTGCCCATTTTATTCTATTATAAATTTTAGTGCTGAGATACCTTGCAAAAATTGTTTTTTAAGAAATTTGATAAAACTATGCTATAAACTTACTATTTACCAATCAACAAATCCCATTTTAATAATGATCATAATAAATAGATATATTATATTTAAAAAGATAATTAATTTAAAATTAATACTCATATGATCATGGTCTAAGTCTAAATTCTCTCAAAAGGGTTTATTTTTCCATCACCACCACATTACGTAGTTTCTTGTGACTTGGGGCGAGAACCATGGTCGTAACAACTCTTATTGAATCTCGGGTATCATGGATTCCACTAGTTATCTTCTTGAGTTGTTGTGGCTCATTGGTTGATGGTCCAATGGGACTAGTCCCTAGGAACTTAACACTCAACACCTTGTTCCCCTGTCATCGTAACCATACCCTTCACATGGAATATATTGAAGTTCATAGTTCGAGGTGAGTCTCCACATTGATGTGCAAGAGTCCAAGGTTAATGTCTAGAGACTACATTTCCAAGAGGATAAATCCCTAGTTATCTATTACTAAGACCTCCATGGTTGGGGGGCTATTACAATGTTATTTAAACAACTCTTATCGGTTCTCGGAAGGTCATACGTCATTTCAACATAAAACTCCAAACGAAAATGTCAAAATTCAAGTCCCACGACAACAATTTTGAAATAATTCTACTACATCACCTACCATAGGTTTTGACATCTTGTTTACTACTACCACTAAGAACTTGTCACATGCCCACCTACTCATATGATTTCCATGCGTCACTAGCTATTTATTTGGCCTATCAAAAAGTGCTAAAATCACCCGTAATGTGTGAGCCCCTCGAGCTACCATGTGAGCTTCTTCGGCCATGTCATCACAACTCGACCTCTTACCCATGTCACACGCCACGACATCCATGTAAACAATGTTTTTGGATTTCCACATGTGTTAGGATTGTTGTTTTTTGGATGTTTTTTGTTTCAATGCTTTATTGGGCTTTTGGCCAATGTCCCAGATGACCCAATCATCCGGATGGAATTTGAGGCTATAGGTGCTAGCCTATGGGGTTTTTTGACGGAAATGACCAAAAGTTGATCTATCTTACCAACCTTATTCTAATTAGCTCTCCCTCTTGATCCGGCTTTTAGGGGTGACTGCCAATGCAGTGAGGTGCTCCAATCTATTTTTGTGTACAATTTTTTTGGCAAAAAACAAAATTTCAAGTTTTTCTGGGTGGGAAATATTTTTTTGAAAGTTTTTGTGGGTGCAAAATTTTGTTTTAAAAATGTTTTTGGGTGCACGCATGAAATATTTTTGCATAATGTCTCTATGAAGACATCGAGTATTTTTGCAATCTTGCAATCTATGAAAGCATGAAGTACTTAATGCGAACTCTTTATGTTTTGTTAGGTATTTGGTCCAAATAGAATTGGATTTTAGGTTTCCAATTTTGTGAACATGGGAAATCTGAACGAATTGTATATCAAGGTACGATCGAAAAAAGAAAATATTTAAAGGATAAAAATGAGAGATTACAGGCGAGAGGAAAGGGAAGATTAAGGCATGAAAGAAATGTGGAGGTAGAGCATCGTGAAATAGATGTAGAGGTACATGACAATGACAAGGAAATGAGAAATGTTGAGGAACTTGTCAACGAGAATATAATTGATATCGATGTCACTTGGTGAGTCAATTTAGTTTCTTCAATTTGAATTTTGTATTTTTTTAAAAACGTTGTAGTTAAAAAATAGTTTAAAAATTTAAAATATGTATACGAGTCAATTTCAAGTTAGAAGTTTTAATATTGTTTTTTATGCGGGGAAAATAAAAAAACCACAAGAAGATACTACCACAAATGTCCAAGAGAATATTGATATTGATGTCAACGGTGAGTCAACGGTTTCTTCAATTTGAATAAATTGTATTTTTAAACATTGTAGTTCAAAATATTTTTTAAAATTAAAAATATGTGTACGGATCAATTTCAAATTAAAAGTTTAATATTGTTTTTTATTCGGGGACAACATCGGAACCACAAAGAAGATACTACCACAAATTTCCAAGAGAATATTGATATCGATGTCATCGGTGAGTCAATAGTTTCTTCAATTTGAATAAATTGTATTTTTTTAAACATTGTAGTTCAAAAATAGTTTTAAAATTAAAAATATATGTATATGTCAATTTCAAATTAGAAGTTTTAATATATGCGGAAAACATCGGAACCACAAGAAGATACTACCACACATCCAATTTCACGCAATTAATTGGAAGTTCCAAGAACGTTGTATACAACTACAAGTTTCTAGAAAATATGGATGCAACTAAAATTGAAGAATTGGGACCACCATTGGCTAAAAGGACGGTTCGAGATAAAGTAAAATGTTTCGTATTGAAACATACTTTTGAAGGTTTATCTATCATAGCACAAGCTCAACTATTGCGTGGAATTATAAAGCACAAATCTCTCACAAAAATGTTGTGGAATTATTGGGCATTAAAAGTGAAAAAGAGGTTTTAGCAAATGAAATGGTAACAAAAAATGTGACGTCGGCGCTTGGCATACTAGCCAAAGGGCGATCTAATGTTGCAAAGAATGCTCGTAGAGCACTTTTTAACAGTGCAGTTGTGAAAGGAACTTCATCAAGTCGGTTGATGTCAACAACTTCAAAATTGATTAAAACATCAAGAAAATTTTTATGGAGGCATTCAAAATTTAGAACTCAAATAGATGAGAATGATGAACTTGCATGTTGGGCTAATATCTGTAGGCGTCCATATCATGATAGACTTCGAGATGGTGTGAGGGATAGGGTAAAAGAGTTTTGGGATTCGAACTCTCGTGTGTCGCCAAATGAAAGGGATCGATCGCAACGCATCGTATATCTAAGGGAGTTTATGAATCTCATTCCAAACATATAACACATGTCGGTCAAGTAGAATTGTTCGAGAGCCTCTATGGAGAGTAATACTGATGTGAAGATTTCCCTTAGACATTTGTGAAGCTTAAACCATGGTATGTCGGGCCTATCACTATTCGAGACACATGTTGTTGTCGATACCATGTAGAATTCAAATTATTGTATGAGACATTTGTAAATTTTGGTAAAATATTGGTCAAATGACCCTCCTCCTTCAAGTGTTCATGAATTTTTATCAAAGATATTATGTCCACGAAGAGAATAATGAATTATTTTTATAAAAAGGAATGTGTTGGTGGAAGAAAATGCGACGAAAATGTTCTCATTTGGCACTCTATGATGAAAAGTATCCCATTGATCCTAATGATCCCTAGTACTTTGTCAAATCTCAGTCCGAATTGGAAGAGATATGAATATGTTACTTCCACTCTCGTTGCAAATTCAAGCACAACATCAAAAAATATCACTTTACTTGATGACGAGATTCCGGTGACATCTTTTATGGAGAAGTTCGGGGGTCTGCAAATATACAAATATATTAAGCATTTTCATATAGCACGATGGCAAGATTTACAGTTCAAGCAATCACGTTAGGTGTTCCCAAAAAGGAACAATATTATCGAGTGGTTGATTTGGTCGAAGAATTACACGTTTAGTCCACAAAAGGAGATACAAAGTGAGTATTATCATTCGGACCAAGTATCGATATTTGTGCATATTTTTTCATAGACAAGCGAGCTTGTTGTACGATGGTTTTGATAGCGATGAAAATAATCGTGAGGTGATTAAGGAGTACCATTTCTACATCATTGATGATCGAACACATGACACGTGTTTTTGTTCAACATTGTTTTAATGTTATTTGTAATGAATTGTTGAAACGAAGAGTCACTTTTAAAGAACATTGGGTATGAGTCGGATGGTTGTCTTTCGGTCAATTTAAATCAGCAAGATCGTTCTATTGGTTGTCTCGTCTTCATAGGAAAATCAACATTCGACATACATGGAATTTCTTTGAGACATGGCATGGAAAAGGAGAGCATGATGGTGCTTGGGGCATGCGTAAAACGTGCACTTGGGAGGTATCAATTGAATCACTCGGATTCACGACTTGCAAATTCTTTAGATGTTGTTAATTGGTGCAAGGACAATTTAAGTCATGTATCGAACCCAAGGATGGCTGATGTGCACGGAGTAAGCATACACATTTAAATAAAATTATATTATACATGTGTAGATATATATATATATATGTGTATACATATATGTGCACGTATTTTGTTATCAAAAAAAATATTTAATATTTTTCAAAATTTGATTCATACATATGTGTGTTTTTTCTCAAGCGGTACTTTTGGAATATTGCAATGGTTGATGTTGATAGATCATTTCCATATAATGCAGTGTAATCCCTAAAACAAAGAAGTTTACACTCAATTAGGAGTAAGGACATGACAAATATACATTGCATTGAGAAACGAAAAGTTCTCTTGCTTTTGTTATGCATGTATTGATCAGACAGTGAGTCCATCGATGAATGTGAAAACCAAATTAAGAAAATTTTTTCAACCATGGAAACTCGAACAATTGACACTATTGCCCCCATTTGGAAACGTGAGTGACAAGGAAATGGACAATGAAGTGGTTGTGATTGACGATGATTATGATCGTGTCTACTGATATGGTTAGAGAAGGTGATGTCTTCGTTGTCATTGCACGAGAAAATAATCAAGAAAAAATGCATTATTATTTATTACGATGCACTATGTCTAAATCCATCTTTCGTTGCAAGAGTATAATGATCCATCAAATTATACATACCGATCGGTTCAATGGTGTTAATGGGACATTTCTTTGAAGAAGTAAATAAATGTAAAGATCATATTATTTTTCAAGATTACCGTGCTAGAGGTTATTTATGCCCAATATAGTCACTTGGTCATAGCAACTCGGCAAATGAGTTGAAGCAAGTGAAGAGTAGGAAAAAACAATGACAATGGAGGTTATCGATAGATGATCATGATGCCATTTTGGAAAATTTTCCACTAGCACATTTCATATGAGTGGAACACATTGTTCAAGATGAACAATGAACTTTGATTCTAGGTTTAGAACATATAATTGCTACAATGCATTGGACTTTATATAGTTTAAGACTATATTGTGGATTGCTTGAACAAATAAATTGACATGTGGATGCTTAGATGTGTGTTGGTACGAATAATATATTTTGATATATCTTTGGATTAGGGTGCTTTGCCGGATAATTAATATACGGTGATTTAATGTGTCCATGGTGATTTAATGTGTCCATCATGTTTACTCTAGATTATCTTAACTCGCCCCTTTTTTTTGTATGGATATGATGGTGATCATGATCGATGCTTGAAACAATCGGATCGATGCCAAGTTAAAACCATAATCTACATGCTTGAAGCAATCGAGATCAATGTCCAAATTAGATGCCAAATTAATGGGAATGAATTGCAATTCACCTTATGTTTCACCAAGTTGAAATCAAACTTTGAAAGTTTGATATTATTGTTTTAGCATGTTTCAGGATGCAAAACTCGGAATATCCTTTGTGAAGTTTGTTTACCCTTGCGATCCACGATTCCAATCTTTCCGGGTTTCTTCATGGAATTTTTTTGAATTAAACTTGCCATTTTGTAAAGTGATGGTCATCGGTTCTCTAGTTTAACTTTTATCCCTCTACAAGATCATGGAAAATTTTAGGGGCAAATTTTTAGCCCAAGGGCAAAATTTAAGGGGTTTTAGATTTTTAGTGGGGCGAATTTTTTATATAAAACCTTTTTGTATAGTTTTGTATAATTAGCCCCAAAATTATTTTAAAAATAAATAATTATTATTCTTTAGCCTAAAAAAAAGAAGAGCGCATTAAACATAAATGTTGGATTTTCCTCCACATTTCATCGGTGCGGATATTTTTTTATTTGTTTTCGCCCTCGATTTACTATGTTGGAGCGTTTTGGAAGTGCATTCACCCCCAATATCCGGTATGGTTGCAGAGGTAAAGCTTGCCTCTCGACCGGAGTTGACAACGGAGTCTTTTTTTGCATCCTGAGAAATACTAGGGAGATAGTTTAGCTAGGTCAATTTTGCAGCTTCTCTGAATAATCGTAGCAGTAGTTTTCTTTCTGATATGGTGTGAAGGCGAAATAGCGGGTTTGATGGTTAGATCTTGTAATTTATATTTTTTTATATGATTTATTATGGGCTATAGCATACATTTTTTAGAGTTCTCTCTAAGTATTCCATGTCAAATTTCGGGGTTTCATATATGTTTGTGGTGACCTATTACCATGAATTCAAAATATTAACAATATCCACATTATCCCAGTGTTCAAAAGAGAATTTTGGCTTCACGAAAAATGTTAGCGTAGAGCTAAAAATTATCTACAATTTCATTACTAAAATTCTTAGAAAAAATAAGAAAGCTCAAGGCCTCTCCCTTGGCAAGACGCATGCCTAAAATGCCTTTGTTTGAGCGACCCACGACCTCTAGGAGGCATATCCCTCCTATCTGTGGCCCCTACGGAGGGTTTTTCTTCTAGCCGCAATTTTATTTGGGCATTTTTTTCTTATTGTTATAGTCTTGTATTAGCTTACATGTAGGGTTTAACACTTGATTTTGATACTAATATTTGTTTTGCAGACCTATGGTAAGTTTGGTCGGGGTTTTCAAGTGTTTTCTTGTCTCATGGTATCATTGATTTATGATATGTTGAGCAAACAATTGTTTTTGTAGGGTTTATCACCGATTGACGGAGTTTTCAAAGGCTCAAGTCCTCTCTAGTCTACCAACCCGAGTCCTAGAGCCCCCAACCCTCATCAATAGAGGTCCGATATATCATTTTGTCAAGCTAATATTTGTGTTGTGGGTATTTGAGGAAGCTTTAGTGCATAAGGGAAATTAATTTGTTCATCCACAATGCCCTTTATGCCTAGGGATTTTCTCTCTAATCCTATCCTTTTCCTCATTGTTTTGAATCGAGATCTCGAAGGCATCTTTTAACAAAGGTGGTAAAATATCCGAATACACATCCTAAAAAATCATTAACAAATGCTCATAACCATCACACATTTAAGCTCAAGTAATAAGAAAGATTTATGTCATTGAATTTATGGTGTTCTATGTGATTTTGGAGGATTGTCATATTGTTTATAAGGTCCGATATACGCTTTTATAATTTTGATATAAGTCATAACGAGTGGTAAGAAGGACATAATAGAAACCTCTAAATTGATAAGAACTCATCTTATGGCTTTGGTCGCGGCTTTGGTACATCATATCTCTTACTTTAAGTTATTGGAAAAATAATTTTGTGGTTGGGCTAATCATTGTGGAAATATATTGAAATAAAGTGATTGTTGTCTTGCTTTTCATTCCTACGTCTCTCCCATGTCTTGCATTGCATCATTGGCATAGTCTTGCTTTTGTCTCTATTTGCATATGATGGTTGCATATAAGTGCCCCTAAACTAACAACAAAGTGTTAAAGTGATTGCACTCGTATAAGTAGCTCATATTCTAGTTGGTAATTTCATTTGAAGATCAATGTTAGCAATCTCTATAGATGGTAATTGTGATCTCACAATAGGCATTGGTTAAAATGATGAATCTAATTGCATATATTTGATGTAAGAAGCTTGAATGTTTGTTAATGATCTAAAGTTCTTACGCCCTATACTCTAAAGGAAATTAAAAGAAAAAAAGAGGCGAGGATATGGTAGTAATTCAAGTAGAGTGCACAGAGCATCCACGATCCAGATGTTCCAATGCATGATTAATTGAATATCATTGCGGTTGTTTTGATACAAAACCCTTGTGACAATAACCATTTGTATGACAATAATCCTAAAGTCTTCATGATAGTCCTCCATGTGGGCCAAAACGACGTACACCTACGGTGAGCAAGTTCTAAAGATCATACGGTTTTGCTAAGCACAAAGATCTTCTAGAGTTTCGCTGGCATGATATTATGGTCATTGACACTATCTTGAATGAGTGGTTTGCGTGAACAAGACCAACAACCCGAAGGGATCCTAAAAGGCATCAACAATTCTAAACCTTGTGGTATACTCTGTGGTATAAAAGGCCTTTGTTTGAGCTTGACCAAAGCCTCTAGGAGGCCTATCCCTTCCTATCTGCAGCCCCTAGAGGGGTTTTTCTTCTAGCCGCAATTGTATTTGGGCATTTTTCTTATTGTTATAGTCTTGTATTAGCTTACTTGTAGGGTTTAACACTTGATTTTGATACTAATATTTGTTTTGCAGGCCTATGGTAAGTTTTCGGGGTTTCAAGTGTTTTCTTGTCTCATGGTATCATTGATTTATGCTATGTTGAGAAAACAATTGTTTTTGTAGGGTTTATCACTGATTGACGGAGTTTTCAAGGGCTCAAGTCCTCTCTAGCCTACCAACCAGCCCTAGAGCCCCCAACTTCAGTCAATAGAGGTCTGATATATCATTTTGTCAAGCTAATATTTGCGTTGCAGGTATTTGAGGAAGCTTTAGTGCATAAGGGAAATTAATTTGTTCATCCACAATGCCCTTATGCCTAGGGTTTTGCTCTCTAATCCTATCCTTTTCCTCACTATTTTAAATCAGATTTGAAGGAATCTTATAACAGTGCTAAAATATCTGAATACACATCCTAAAAATCATTAACAAATGCTCATAATCATCACACATTTAATCTCAAGTAATAAGAAAGATTTATGTCATTGAATTTATGGTGTTCTATGTGATTTTTGAGGACTGTCATATTGTTTATAAGGTCTGATATAGGCTTTTATAATTCTGATATAAGTCATAACAGTGGTAAGAAGGACATAATAGAAACCTCTAAATTGATAAGAACTCATCTTGTGGCTTTGGTGCGGCTTTGGTGCATCATCTCTTTTACTTTAACTTATTGGCAAAGTAATTGTGTGGTTGGGCTAATCATTGTGGAAATATATTGAAATAAAGTGATTGTTGTCTTGCTATTCATTCCTCGTCTCTCCCATGTCTTGCATTGCATCATTGGCATAGTATTGCTTTTGTCTCTATTTGCATCTGATGGTTGCATATAAGTGCCCCTAAACTAACAACAAAGTGCTAAAGTGATTTCTTGTATAAGTGGCTCATATTATAGTTGGTAATTTCATTTGAAGATCAATGTTAGCAATCTCTATAGATGGTAATTGTGATCTCACAATAGGCATTGGTTAAAACGGTGAATCTAATTGCATATATTTGATGTAAGAAGCTTGAATGTTTGCTAATGATCTAAATTTCTTCTGCCCTGTACTCTAAAGGAAATTAAAAGCAAAAAGGGCAGGATATGGTAGTAATTCAAGTAAAGTGCATAGAGCATCCACGATCTGATCTTCCAATGCATGATTAATTAACTATCATTGCAGTGTTTTGATACAAAACCCTTGTGACAATAACCTTTTGTATGAAAATAATCCTAAAGTCTTCATGATAGTCCTCCTGTGGGCCTAACTGAAGTATACCTGCGGTGAGCAAGTTCTGAAGATCATACAATTTCGCTAAGCACAAATATCTTCTAGAGTTTGCTGGCATGATATTATGGCCATTGACACTGTCTTGAATGAGTGGTTTGCAGAACAAGACCAACAACCTGAAGGGATCCTAAAAGGCATCAACAATTCTAAACCTTGTGGTATACTGTGGTATAAAAGGCCTTTGTTTGAGCAGCCACAGCCTCTAGGAGGCCTATCCCTCCTATCTGCAGCCCCTAGAGGGGTTTTTCTTCTAGCCGCAATTGTATTTGGGCATTTTTCTTATTGTTATAGTCTTGTATTAGCTTACTTGTAGGGTTTAACACTTGATTTTGATACTAATATTTGTTATGCAGGCCTATGGTAAGTTTGGTTGGGGTTTCAAGTGTTTTCTTGTCTCATAGTATCATTGATTTATGCTATGATGAGCAAACAATTGTTTTTGCAGGGTTTATCACTAATTGACGGAGTTTTCAAGGGCTCAAGTCCTCTCTAGTCTACCAACCAGCCCTAGAGCCCCCAACTTCAGTCAATAGAGGTTTGATATATCATTTGTCAAGCTAATATTTGCGTTGCAAGTATTTGAGGAAGCTTTAGTGCATAAGGGAAATTAATTTGTTCATCCAAAATGCCCTTATGCCTAGGGGTTTGCTCTCTAATCCTATCCTTTTCCTCACTATTTTAAATCAGATCTGAAGGCATCTGATAACAGTGGTAAAATATTTGAATACACATCCTAAAACTCATTAACAAATGCTCATAATCATCACACATTTAATCTCAAGTAATAAGAAATATTTATGTCATTGAATTTATGGTGTTCTATGTGATTTTGGAGTACTTTCATATTGTTTATAAGGTCTGATATAGGCTTTTATAATTCTGATATAAGTCATAACAGTGGTAAGAAGGACATAATAGAAACCTCTAAATTGATAAGAACTCATCTTGCGGCTTTGGTGCGGATTTGGTGCATCATCTCTCTTACTTTAAGTTATTGGCAAAGTAATTTTGTGGTTGGGCTAATCATTGTGGAAATATATTGAAATAAAGTGATTGTTGTCTTGTTGTTCATTCCTCGCCTCTCACATGTCTTGCATTGCATCATTGGCATAGTCTTTCTTTTGTCTCTATTTGCATCTGATGGTTGCATATAAGTGCCCCTAAACTAACAACAAAGTGTTAAAGTGACTGCTTGTATAAGTGGCTCATATTCTAGTTGGTAATTTCATTTGAAGATCAATGTTAGCAATCTCTATAGATGGTAATTGTGATCTCACAATAGGCATTGGTTAAAACGGTGAATCTAATTGCATATATTTGATGTAAGAAGCTTGAGTGTTTGCTAATGATCTAAAGTTCTTCTACCCTGTACTCTAAAGGAAAAAGGCCTTTTTTTGAGCAGCCACAGCCTCTAGGAGGCCTATCCCTCCTATCTGCAGCCCCTAGAGGGGTTTTTCTTCTAGCCGCAATTGTATTTGGGCATTTTTATTATTGTTATAATCTTGTATTAGCTTACTTGTAGGGTTTAACACTTGATTTTGATACTAATATTTGTTTTGCAGGCCTATGGTAAGTTTGGTCGGGGTTTCAAGTGTTTTCTTGTCTCATGGTATCATTGATTTATGCTATGTTGAGCAAACAATTGTTTTTGTAGGGTTTATCACTGATTGACGGAGTTTTCAAGGGCTCAAGTCCTCTCTAGTCTACCAACCAGACCTAGAGCCCCCAACTTCAGTCAATAGAGGTCTGATATATCATTTTGTCAAGCTAATATTTGCGTTGCAGGTATTTGAGGAAGCTTTAGTGCTTAAGGGAAATTAATTTGTTCATCCGCAATGCCCTTATGCCTAGGGGTTTGCTCTCTAATCCTATCCTTTTCCTCACTTTTTAAAATCAGATCTAAAGGCATCTAATAACAGTGGTAAAATCTCTGAATACACATCCTAAAACTCATTAACAAATGCTCATAATCATCACACATTTAATCTCAAGTAATAAGAAATATTTATGTCATTGAATTTATGGTGTTCTATGTGATTTTGGAGGACTGTCATATTGTTTATAAGGTCTTATTTACGCTTTTATAATTCTGATATAAGTCATAACAGTGGTAAGAATGACATAATAGAAACCTCTAAATTGATAAGAACTCATCTTGCGGCTTTGGTGTGGCTTTGGTGCATCATCTCTTATACTTTAAGTTATTGGCAAAGTAATTTTGTGGTTGGGATAATCATTGTGGAAATATATTGAAATAAAGTGATTGTTGTCTTGTTGTTCATTCCTCGCCTCTCCCATGTCTTGCATTGCATCATTGGAATAGTCTTGCTTTTGTCTCTATTTGCATCTGATGGTTGCATATAAGTGCCCCTAAATTAACAACAAAGTGTTAAAGTGATTGCTTGTATTAGTGGCTCATATTCTAGTTGGTAATTTCATTTGAAGATCAATGTTAGCAATCTCTATAGATGGTAATTGTGATCTCACAATAGGCATTGGTTAAAACGGTGAATCTAATTGCATATATTTGATGAAAGAAGCTTGAATGTTTACTAATGATCTAAAGTTCTTCTGCCATGTACTCTAAAGGAAAAAGGCCTTTGTTTGAGCAGCCACAACCTCTAGGAGGCCTATCCCTCCTATTTGCAGCCCCTAGAGGGGTTTTTCTTCTAGCCGCAATTGTATTTGGGCATTTTTCTTATTTTTATAATCTTGTATTAGCTTACTTGTAGGGTTTAACACTTGATTTTGATACTAATATTTGTTTTGCAGGCCTATGGTAAGTTTGGTCGGGGTTTCAAGTGTTTTCTTGTCTCATGGTATCATTGACTTATGCTATGTTGAGCAAACAATTGTTTTTGTAGGGTTATCACTGATTGATGGAGTTTTGAAGGGCTCAAGTCCTCTCTAGTCTACCAACCAGCCCTATAGCCCCCAACTTCAGTCAATAGATGTCTGATATATCATTTTGTCAAGCTAATATTTGTGTTGCAGATATTTGAGGAAGCTTTAGTGCTTAAGGGAAATTAATTTGTTCATCCACAATGCCCTTATGCCTAGGGGTTTGCTCTCTAATCCTATCCTTTTCCTCACTGTTTTAAATCAGATCTGAAGGCATCTTATAACAGTGGTAAAATATCTGAATACACATCCTAAAACTCATTAACAAATGCTCATAATCATCACACATTTAATCTCAAGTAATAAGAAATATTTATGTCATTGAATTTATAGTGTTCTATGTGATTTTGGAGGACTGTCATATTGTTTATAAGGTCTGATATACGCTTTTATAATTATGATATAAGTCATAACAGTGGCAAGAAGGACATAATAGAAACCTCTAAATTGATAAGAACTCATCTTGTGGCTTTGGTGTGGCTTTGGTGCATCATCTCTCTTACTTTAAGTTATTGGCACAGTAATTTTGTGGTTGGGCTAATCATTGTGGAAATATATTGAAATAAAGTGATTGTTGTCTTGCTGTTCATTCCTCGCCTCTCCCATGTCTTGCATTGCATCATTGGCATAGTATTTCTTTTGTCTCTATTTGCATTTGATGGTTGCATATAAGTGCCCCTAAACTAACAACAAAGTGTTAAAGTGATTGCTTGTATAAGTGGCTCATATTCTAGTTGGTAATTTCATTTGAAGATCAATGTTAGCAATCTCTATAGATGGTAATTGTGATCTCACAATAGGCATTGGTTAAAATGGTGAATCTAATTACATATATTTGATGTAAGAAGCTTGAATGTTTCCTAATGATCTAAATTTCTTTTGCCCTGTACTCTAAAGGAAAAAGGCCTTTGTTTGAGCAGCCACAACCTTTAGGAGGCCTATCCCTCCTATCTGCAGCCCCTAGAGGGGTTTTTCTTCTAGCCACAATTGTATTTGGGAATTTTTCTTATTGTTATAATCTTGTATTAGCTTACTTGTAGGGTTTAACACTTGATTTTGATACTAATATTTGTTTTGCAGCCTATGGTAAGTTTGGTGGGGGTTTCAAGTGTTTTCTTGTCTCATGGTATCATTGATTAATGCTATGTTGAGCAAAAAATTGTTTTTGTAGGGTTTATCACTGATTGACGGAGTTTTCAAGGGCTCAAGTCCTCTCTAGTCTACCAACCAGCCCTAGAGCCCCCAACTTCAGTCAATAGAGATCTGATATATCATTTTGTCAAGCTAATATTTGCGTTGCAGGTATTTGAGGAAGCTTTAGTGCATAAGGGAAATTAATTTGTTCATCCACAATGCCCTTATGCCTAGGGGTTTTCTCTCTAATCCTATCCTTTTCCTCACTGTTTTAAATCAGATCTGAAGGCATCTCATAATAGTGGTAAAATCTCTGAATACACATCCTAAAACTCATTAACAAATGCTCATAATCATCACACATTTAATCTCAAGTAATAAGAAAGATTTATGTCATTGCATTTATGGTGTTCTATGTGATTTTGGAGGACTGTCATATTGTTTATAAGGTCTGATATATGCTTTTATAATTCTGATATAAGTCATAACAGTGGTAAGAAGGACATAATAGAAACCTCTAAATTGATAAGAATTCATCTTGCGGCTTTGGTGCGGCTTTGGTGCATCATCTCTCTTACTTTAAGTTATTGGAAAAGTAATTTTGTGGTTGGGCTAATCATTGTGGAAATATATTGAAATAAAGTGATTGTTGTCTTGCTGTTCATTCCTCGCCTCTCCCATGTCTTGCATTGCATCATTGGCATAGTCTTTCTTTTGTCTCTATTTGCATCTGATGGTTGCATATAAGTGCCCCTAAACTAACAACAAAGTGTTAAAGTGATTGCTTGTATAAGTGGCTCATATTCTAGTTTGTAATTTCATTTGAAGATCAATGTTAGCAATCTCTATAGATGGTAATTGTGATCTCACAATAGGCATTGGTTAAAACGGTGAATCTAATTGCAAATATTTGATGTAAGAAGCTTGAATGTTTGCTAATGATCTAAAGTTCTTATGCCCTCTACTCTAAAGGAAAAATGCCTTTTTTTGAGCAGCCACAGCCTCTAAGAGGCCTATCCCTCCTATCTGCAGCCCCTAGAGGGGTTTTTCTTCTAGCCGCAACTGTATTTGGGCATTTTTCTTATTGTTATAATCTTTTATTAGCTTACTTGTATGGTTTAACACTTGATTTTGATACTAATATTTGTTTTGCAGGCCTATGGTAAGTTTGGTCGAGGTTTCAAGTGTTTTCTTGTCTCATGGTATCATTGATTTATGCTATGTTGAGCAAACAATTGTTTTTGTAGGGTTTATCACTGATTGACGGAGTTTTCAAGGGATCAAGTCCTCTCTAGTCTACCAACCAGCCCTAGAGTCCCCAACTTCAGTCAATAGAGGTCTGATATATCATTTTGTCAAGCTAATATTTGTGTTGCAGGTATTTGAGGAAGCTTTAGTGCATAAGGGAAATTAATTTGTTCATCCACAATTCCCTTATGCCTAGGGGTTTCCTCTCTAATCCTATCCTTTTCCTCACTGCTTTAAATCAGATCTGAAGGCATCTTATAACAGTGGTAAAATATCTGAATACACATCCTAAAACTCATTAATAAATGCTCATAATCATCACACATTTAATCTCAAGTAATAAGAAAGATTAATGTCATTGCATTTATGGTGTTCTATGTGATTTTGGAGGGCTGTCATATTGTTTATAAGGTCTGATATATGCTTTTATAATTCTGATATAAGTCATAATAGTGGTAAGAAGGACATAATAGAAACCTCTAAATTGATAAGAACTCATCTTGCGGCTTTGGTGCGGCTTTGGTGCATCATCTCTCTTACTTTAAAGGATAAATCACACTTGAAGAAGGTCAAATTATCAAACACCTCACTCTGTTTTTGTAGACCAAAGAAGACCGTCACAAAGGACTAAGAGTCTCAAGAAGAATATGTAATGGCTTGAGAAATAACTCAAGAGGGTCAAAGGTCTAACGACTAATGCTAAAGGCTAAATTTCCTTGCAAATGGCCCTTACAAAATTATATAGTCAATATAGAATCCATACTAAATTTTTGATGTGTAATCCTTTTATGATTTAATCAAAGTCTCATAAGACCATTAGATCATTTCTTGTTTAAAATAAGTCTTGAGTACAAACTTACAATATGTTTGCATTAACATGATCTTAAGGTCGAGAAGCCTCTATATGTAAAATGAAACGAGTTATATCGCTGAAACAGAAGAAGGATAAATTGTTGAAGGTTCTCTTTGGAAGATTTTGATGGAAAGAAGAAATTTCCCAGTAAAAGGAAAACTTGTTAAATGTTGATTTGAAGAATCCAAGTCCCTTTGATTTCTTAAGAAAACAAGTTGATGTCACTTAGAAAGAAGTGGCACAAAAGTAGTTAAGCTAGCAAGCCATCCTTTGTGCATAAAGTCCATTCGAAACCTTGAGTTAGGAATTGTACTTAAAATAAGTATTTACACCGATATCTCAGTTTAAAATGTTTGATGAACCTCATAGTTTTGTTATGGATGATACAATTGAAGTGTTGAAGACACACAATGATTATTTTTTTATGGAATGTAGATCTCAAGAAGTCTAATGAAATTAATAAGAGGTATGTATCATCACTCACAATGATTTTTGTCTAAAGTATTCATTTATTTCAATGATATCTTATCATTATAGAATACCTTTGTCAGTAAATACCAAACATAGGCCTAGTTCAAAAAATTTGTGTCAAAGACTTGTATTATTGATTTCTTTAAAGCCATTTTTGTCTAGTATGCCTTGAAGAATTAAATTCATTAAAGGATTGTGTTTGGAAATGTTGCCGTACAGATTGTATTTGGATAATTAAAAATATGTTAAGGAAAATCATTGATGTGTAGCATATAAACCATATTGATGTATTCAAGTATGAAATGAATAATTTTTGTGAGTGAAAAAATTAATGACCAAAGGGCAGGATATGGTAGTAATTCAAGAAGAGTGAATAGAGCATCCACGATCTGATATTTGCGTTGCAGGTATTTGAGGAAGCTTTAGTGCATAAGGGAAACTCATTTGTTCATCCAAAATGCCCTTAGGCCGAGGGGTTTGCTCTCTAATCCTATCCTTTTCCTCACTGTTTTAAATCAGATCTGAAGGCATCTCATAACAGTGGTAAAATCTTTGAATACACATCCTAAAACTCACTAACAAATGCTCATAATCACCACACATTTAATCTCAAGTAATAAGAAAGATTTATGTCATTGCATTTATGGTGTTCTATGTGATTTTGGAGGATTTTCATATTGTTTATAAGTTATGATATACGCTTTTATAATTCTGATATAAGTCATAACAGTGGTAAGAGGGACATAATAGAAACCTCTAAATTGATAAGAACTCATATTGCGGCTTTGGTGCGGCTTTGGTGCATCATCTCTCTTACTTTAAAGGATAAATCACACTTGAAGAAGGTCAAATTATCAAACACCTCACTCTGTTTTTGTAGACCAAAGAAGACCATCACAAAGGACTAAGAGTCTCAAGAAGAAGATGTAATGGCTTGATAAATAACTCAAGAAGGCCAAAGGTCTAAAGACTAATGCTAAAGGCTAAATTTCCTTGCAAATGGCCCTTACAAAATTATATAGTCAATATAGAATCCATACTACATTTTTGATGTGTAATCCTTTTATGATTTAATCAAAGTCTCATAAGACCATCAGATCATTTCTTGTTTAAAATAAGTCTTGAGTACAAACTTACAATATGTTTGCATTAACATGATCCTAAGGTCGAGAAGCCTCTATATGTAAAATGAAACGAGTTATATCGCTGAAACAAAAGAAGGATAAATTGTTGAAGGTTCTCTTTGGAAGATTTTGATGGAAAGACGAAATCTCCCAGTAAAAGGAAAACTTGTTAAAATGTTGATTTGAAGAATCCAAGTCCCTTTGATTTCTTAAGAAAACAAGTTGATGTCACTTAGAAAGAAGTGGCACAAAAGTAGTTAAGCTAGCAAGCCATCCTTTGTGCATAAAGTCCATTCGAAACCTTGAGTTAGGAATTGTACTTAAAATAAGTATTTACACCGATATCTCAGTTTAAAATGTTTGATGAACCTCATAGTTTTGTTATGGATGATACAATTGAAGTGTTGAAGACACACAATGATTATTTTTTTATGGAATGTAGATCTCAAGAAGTCTAATGAAATTAATAAGAGGTATGTATCATCACTCACAATGATTTTTTTCTAAAGTATTCATTGATTTCAATGATATCTTATCATTATAGAATACCTTTGTCATTAAATACCAAACATAGGTCTAGTTCAAAAAGTTTGTGTCAAAGACTTGTATTATTGATTTCTTTGAAGCCATTTTTGTCTAGTATGCCTTGAAGAATGAAATTCATTAAAGGATTGTGTTTGGAAATGTTGCCTTACAAATTGTATTTGGATAATTAAAAATATGTTAAGGAAAATCATTGATGTGTAGCATATAAACCATATTGATGTATTCAATATGAAATGAATAATTTGTGTGAGTGAAAAAAGTAAAGACCAAAGGGTGGGATATGGTAGTAATTCAAGAAGAGTGCATAGAGCATCCACGATCTGATATTTGCGTTGCAGGTATTTGAGGAAGCTTTAGTGCATAAGGGAAACTCATTTTTTCATCCACAATGTCCTTAAGCCTAGGGGTTTTCTCTCTAATCCTATCCTTTTCCTCACTGTTTTCAATCAGATCTGAAGGCATCTCATAACAGTGGTAAAATATCTGAATACACATCCTAAAACTCACTAACAAATGCTCATAATCATCACACATTTAATCTCAAGTAATAAGAAAGATTTATGTCATTGCATTTATGGTGTTCTATGTGATTTTGGAGGAATTTCATATTGTTTATAAGGTCTGATATACGCTTTTATAATTCTGATATAAGTCATAACAGTGGTACGAAGGACATAATAGAAACCTCTAAATTGATAAGAACTCATCTTGCAGCTTTGGTGCATCATCTCTCTTACTTTAAGTTATTGGAAAAGTAATTTTGTGGTTGGTGCATAACACTAATATATTTATCTAATATCCCACATGTAATAACCCTTTCAGCTATGCATCAAATTGTGACCTAGCTCTCTCATCTCCATTTTTCATGCACTTGCACTACTTGGATCTATTGTCTCCTCGACCCTCCAGCCACCTCGAGTCTTCCTAAACAAGCAGTCTACTTGTTGACACATACTTGAGAATTACTCATATAAAATCAACCTCAAACCCTATGGTTCATATCAATATCTACTCTCAATATCAAATTACCTATTAGCCTTCCTCCATTGCCCAAGTTTTCTTGATACCTTTCAAAACAAGCTAGTGACCTAGCTCTCTCATCTCCACTTTTCATGCACTTTCACTACTTGGATCTATTGTCTCCTCAACCCTCCAGCCACCTCGAGTCTTCCTCAACAAGCAGTCTCTTCTTTTGGCTTGTTTAGACACTCTAGGGTGTCTTCGACTATGTTCATAAGCACATCTTGGTCTCCAAAAAGCAAATTCAAGGAAGGTTCCAACAAAAAATTGGATGGGGAATGTACCTTCTCATTGAAGGGACAAAGGATTTTCATACTTGCATTGATTAATTAACTCTACAATGTATGCTTGATTGTTTGGTGTGTTTCCACTATTGCATATTATAGAACATAAATGATGAACTATGTTTTGCAAGGGAACCTCGGTAAGTTTGCAAGTATATTGACATAGGATCCTAAGCCTTCTATGCTTGCTTGGTATTTGTCTTGGATCTCAATGTAAGCAGCTTCCCTTTCTCACTCTTTCTCTTGCTTTTTCAATCTCACATATAGCTTAATGGCTTTTCCCACATAGGGAATCGATAAACCATATAGGTTATTCTTCCAGTTTGCTTCCACATCAAAGTGAAAAGGGGAAAAATCCTAATGCTTCTTGACTGTAATGTGCATTTGGATTGAAAATGGGTTAGCTCAATTGCATTTTCCTACATTTCAAGTTCTCTTTCTTTCCTTGCAAGTAAATCATCTGACCAAAGGACTCAAAAAATAAACCCTAGTTTATTTTCTTTCCTTTATTAATGTGTTGTTATAAATCTACTTGTTGACACATAAGAGAACTACTCACATAAAATAAACCTCAAACCCTATGGTTCATATCAAGATCTACTCTCAATCTCAAATAACCTATTAGCCTTCCTCCATTGCCCAAGTTTTCTTGATACCTTTCAAAACAAGCTAGTGACTCCATCTCCCTTCCAAGCCATGGGAAATTGGGCTTTCCTCATTATGGTAGCATGGTACCTCCCTCTATCCACCATGCTACATCAAAAATTCATGGGGGTAAGCATGTTCATATTTTTTTTCAAACATTATTATGGAAATCAACCTCCCTCTGGGCATTGTGTCATTTGATAGGGCATACATTCATGTGATTTTCTCTTTTGGCTACATGAGTTAGGGCACATGTTTTTCTCATGCACAAATTTCGTCTTAAACACAATGATCTACAACATCCCGTTCCTGTATTTTTTAGCTCTCTATTCTGCATGGACGTCTATGTGCTACTTTAGCTCTCATGCACTGTGAATCCTCTCTGTTTTTATTGTGTCTATCCAGTCTCTGCTAAGGGATTCTCTAGAATTTACCTTTTTCTCATGTATAGGTTCAACAGTTCAGCTCTCATTGCAGCACAGCACTCTCTGCATGACACACACACCTGTGCCTATATTTTTGAGATCCGTATTCTGCATTGATATCTATATCTTACTTTGGCTGTCATGCACTGTGTATAGGTTTACATCATTGTGGTTCAATTTTCCTTTCATAATACCTCGTTTGACTATTTTTTTGATTCTTGAGTAATTTATTATCATATTTTGACTCTAATTATTATTTTAAAGTCCATAATGATGTAAGTTGAAAGGTGGTGCTCTCATTCAGGTTCGTTTGATGAAATAATTCCTTCCATTTGTCTGTTGCAATCAGAATGTCTGTTGGTGCTGCATTGACACCCCTCTCAGTCTGGCTTATTGATATACAAAGATTGGTTCTTGATGAAGAATATATTCCTCAGCTTGCCAGCATAGTCACTGTGTATGGTTTGCTTAGCTAATTTATTTAATTAAGCTATGGTTTGGAGCTCACTTTCTTTCTTTCTAGTAAAATTCTATCTTTTCTTTTTATTTTCGTTAGGATGCCTGCCATCTTTTAACTAAATTAGATTTTCCTACATCCTATGTATATTCATTTCAGACAAGGTGAATCTGCACAGAAAAAAAGATGCAAGAGGGTTTCCCATTTCAAAGGCAGTGTATTCATTTCTCAAGGACCTAGAAGCACCCGTTAGCTATGTTGCATGGAAAAAGGGCCACATTATATGTCATCAGATTCAGTTAAAGCGATGGCTTTCAAAGTCCTTTTTGGATGAAGCTATTGCACTTGTAAATTCCTTGCTTCCAATTCCCAGTGCGATGATAGGGAGCACATATGTAGAGGGAAAAGAGGTTGGCAATGAAGAAATTAAATTCAAAGTGAAGGAAATCACAAGAGCAGCGTTAACATCAGTTTAAAATTTTTCTTTGAAAATTGCATTTTGAAATTGCTTTGAATACTAAAGGTCCTAAATATGAATCGAGATCCCAATTCTGAAGCTAAGTGATGCCTGTAGTTGATTACAATATTGGTTCCTGTCATACGGATATTTGTGTTTGAGGGACCATAGAGGACGTTGGCCTAAAAATATCAAGGTTGGTGTGCAGATGCAGTGACATTTTATTGCAATTGTCTTTTTCCATTTGTTAGGATTCGACAGGTAACATTGTCACTGTATATTATGATATTTCCAGGCAGAAGCATGGTAAGAGTATATAAAAGTTAATTTTGGTAATAATAAAGGTTGGTTGTGTTTCCAGAGCATGAATTCCACAACTTTTCATGTTTGTGATTGATAGGTATCTGATATACATGGTAAAGAAAGTATAAATAAAATTTATAAATATTTGAGGAGGCAATGGTTATTTTGATTAACAATATTGCTCCAACACCACAATGCGGGGGATCTCCTTGTTTGGTGCTATCAAAGAAAACCTTGGAATGTCTTTGTTCAGATCTGGAATTATTCAAACCCAAATTTCTCATAGTCTATGTTTTAACGTCCTTGACTTACTTTTCAATGAGGCCACTTGTATCTTCGAGCGTAATAAACTTGTGAAGAATGGCTTGGTTCTGGACCCACCATATATATTGAAAAATATGGCTGGACCCTTTTCTGTGAAGGATTTCAAGTATGGAGAACTCCAGCACGAAACTGTTTCTTCTCCATTATTAACTTCTTCAGAGGAGTTTTGTTTTTCTTTGTAATACTAAAATGGCAAGTTATGAGGATGGAAAGGCATAAAATCCTCACGTATGTACCCTTTTTGGTGTTTTAATGCACATTCCAGGGTCTTAATTGATACATGAAGAGTGTAACTGATGGGAATAGATGAAAAACTGGAATTTGTGATATTGTATCTAGTCCTTAAGGCTCAACAAGATTTGAAAAGAAAATACTATGTATATTCTAATTTCAACCTTTGAAATATCAAATTAAAGTATTTTGATGGAGAAAAAAATGTCTCATTATTTTCCATATCATAACACATGTACCCAAAATAAATTTAATTTGGAATTACTATTTGGAAAATACAAAAGGACTCATGTTGGAATTCCTTGCCCTTTAGCAGAAGCTAAGGTAAGGGGGAAAAACTAATTGAAGGCAGTTTCTAGACATAGATAACCATAAAGCTTGGCATCGCACCATTTTAATTTTTGTACGAGCAAGAAAATGGGGACTTCTCACATGAATATCATCCAGGATGTCCTTGAAAATTATAACAATGATGCCGATCAAATGATAAATGAAGTTCACCATAGCTGAAGGAATGTTGAGGATTTGCCAAAACAACTTCATGAATGTCACAATCTAACACATTCCTTAACCATGCGAAAATAAGAACTCTACATCATTGGTTGAATAATTTCTTATCCCTGCATAAATATTACTTAGAAAAGCATAAACAGAGGCTACTCTAGGAAGAAGTCTCTGGATTCTAGAACATGACAATGACATGGAACAGAACTATAACACCCTAGGCTCCATTGTTCTCTTAGCCTTTCAAAGCCATTGACAGAGAAATGAGGGATTCGAAGGCAACCTTGCAAACCTAGCCCTGAAACTACAACCCTATAAACAACACCCATTTTTTAGTGACAAGGTGACAGTCACTGCCAGTGACAACACCCAGTGTGTAACTTTTGGAGATTATATATCCCAAAGCATTAAAAGTGAAATTATATCGTGTAAATAATATATTAAAAAGTTTGATAATATTTGGAGGTTGATTTCCAAAGAATAATCTATGGATCCATAACTATAATACTTCTACTCTATCTAGTCAATATAATGTTTCTTGAAGTGTCAATGTCATGATGGTGACCAAAAAACTGTCAATTCTTAGCTTCTTTAGTGGTTCAAATTTGACTTTAAAATAAATGTGAAAATAGATCTAAAAGAGTCCTCTCTTTTAGCCAAATCGATTTCAATATCTTGAAATTTTTGCTAAAATAGAACACTACAGTTATGTATCACTGAATTTATTCCCCAATAAGTTTGCAAGTGCAACAATACGAAAGAAAAAAAACAAGATGAGACTAGACAGTTGTTTTGGAAAGGATAACAGTGTAATAGTCGTGGAAAAAATCATTTACATCTTCATCATGCTAGTACTACTATGGCAATGTAGAGTGTGCGAGTTTAGTCTCTCACAAGAAAATTAGAAGCAAGAAATACATACAAGATAAGACCATATATGCTTAGGGAATTTAAAGCAATCAAAGATGAAAGTTTGCTTTTGCAAGAATATCTCTCAACCAAGACTAGAACAATAAAATTCCTTTGGACTTTGTCAACAGCCAGAAAACAAAGATATTATTAATATAAAATCTATCTCAATTAATCTTTGATTCTTTACACTAAAACAAAATGATGGGGATATTTAAGAAATCTTTTGAAACAATGGCCATGTAAAATTTTACAACTAAAATGTTACATCAGATGGGAAACACCCACTTTTAAAATGTTCTACTTAGGAGAACGTTTGGTTCAATCGTGTGTGCTAGATGTCAATTGAATTAACATTTTTCAACTACTTGAACTATATTGTAACCACAACTGTTGTTAAAAAATGAGAAACTTTGTGTAATTACAGTGAATGTGGCATAAATTTGTGAATGTGCAAACACATTCACTATAATTGTGTCCTGCACCAGAACTCTATTATTAAAATCAAACAAGCAAAGAACTTCCCACCTGTACCACAGTACATTGATCACAAATTTGACATGAGTAAGATAACCTATAACAACTACATGTTCTACTCGATTTGGTGTGGGATTTTACTCTACGAGCCTCAAAGTCTCATCTCATCATCTAGTGCTCATCTTGAATATAATTTAATGTTGAGGACTAAGGAAATTGGACTTTTCTCCATCTTGAATTTGGCTACTACTATTCCAGGCTTCTGTACATTTCTAGTTGCTTCCATTCCTTATTGTTGTCATGATGCCTTATTTTATGACCTGTTGGCCCATTTGTAAATCATGTAGGATCAACAACAATACTGCTATGGATGAAGTCTTTTCTCGAATTGACCGCAAGGTGGATTTTGGTTCCATTTTGTCAAATATGATTTGCAATCCCGAGTGGATGGAACTAATTGATGATGGAATTGATGATGATTGATTAAAGTGTTTGAAATGCACATGGTGGGTAACACCTTTCTAGTATATGAAGGACAATGTAAGCCTTAGACAATCTCATCTCCAAAGCTAGAGACATAAAATGAACACCTAGTTAGGTATAGGAAGATACCCCTTATACTATTGTCACCTTTATAAGAGTGACCATCTGGAAAAAAATTATTGGACATATTGAAAGTCATGATCTTCTTTTTTGCATAGGTTAGCTTCTAGAACAAGGTTGTAACAGAATATCCTCAAAATGTGAAGATTCTAGCTCATGTTGTTTCAATAAATTGAGACTGATGTCTGTTTGAACTTTGCACCAATATAAATATTTTGTTATGTTGTGGGAAACACAAGTACATGGTTGGTACCATCACCAAAAACACAGTGAAATGTGGAAACACATATGATATGGCCTAGAAACATGTTCCCTAATTTTGAAAGTTGTTTCTTATTTTGGAAATGTGAGATGAAATTCCATGTTATGATAGTGTTTTTCAATACGCTTATCATGCACTTCAGAATTTTCTTTGGATTTTATTGGGTGGACCCAACTTGGGTAATGCAAATGCTAATTCAAGGTGAAATTAGATGAGTAGTGGAGGCATATTAAAGAATACTCACCACCATCAGATAAGCAAGCTACAGGAGTTTTATGACATACAAATAAGTTGTAGTGATAGATGGGTATAGGAGGGAAAAGTTTTCCTAGAGAACTTGTCCACTTTCAAAGTGAGCTTTTTCCCTTGTGTACCCATCTGTCACTGGCTTATTTGTCTATCATAAATCTCCTGTCTTTATTGTGCGTTCTCGGGCCAATCAACCCCGTTTTATTGCCTTCTTCTAGCCGACTTAGGACATGTGTTAAGAGTCTCTTTCATCCACATATCAACTCCTGCTTTAGATTTTCCGTGAACATCCATGCATTAGCACCACTACAAGAAAGCACATTGCCTTCAAATATTGGCACAAATTTGTAAAATAATTATACTCGATTTCAATGCATTAGAAAATGTATAATAAACAAGAAAAAAAACATATATTTTAGTCACCTTATTTGCGATACTCAACACTTGTCATAAATTAAAATGGATAATAATAAATATTAATATGAGGTTCATCACTACACAGATTATTCAATCTGAATAAAAGAAATCCATATTGTACTGCCGAAACTCGATTTCCAAAATATATCAAATATTTTCAGTCTTGGTTTCTGCCAATTTTCTAGCAGTACAGATTACAGAGATAGCAAGGCTACAAACTATTTATTAGGCTTATAGCCAATTTTAAATCTCACTAATTACAGAAATATCAAGGCTATGAACAGATTCCTCTTATTTGATCTCATTAGGCTTATAGCCAATTTTAAATCTCACTAATTTGTTCACTAAACCTTCATTTGTACAAATTTGGGAACCTTCAATAAATATTTCCAGCTGTATCATATTGTCAGCTGCCAAGCCTGATCACATTTAACTCTATTTTCAATTTCTTAAGCTACTCAAACAATCCTAAAGCTTCCTCTCTTTCTTTGCATAAGGATTGTCGGTGTTCAATCTCAGCTTCAAACTCAGTTTTCCTTGCTTCTAGTGTGGCCTTGTGATCATCAATGAGATTTTGGATCTCCTCCTGCAATAACAACAAGATTATTATGGAATCCCATCAAAAATTAAAAAAATAAAACAGTATCAGAAATCAGAAGATAATTACAATAAAGATCATGATACTAAAGTAAGAATAAGGAACTGGAGCTGCTGGATCCTGGACAAAGTGCTTGCATTGATTAACAGTAAGCAAGGTAAATTATTCTCCTATTAATCTTATTTCACATCAGAATACAATAAATGCATGATGCTACAATGCTTAAAATATATGTTCCAATTTAATAAATCATCCACAGATCATTTTTAGAAGAAACTCACATTCTCCATACTGACAAGTTTTTCTTGTAAGGCATACAGCTCTTCTTCTTTCTCCTTAATAACAATTTCTCCTTTAGCAACATCCTGCATAGGGGAGGCACAAGTCACCATTGACATAGTGAGTTGTGTCAAATTCAACATGCAAATTTAAATAAGAGTTGTGTCAAATTCAGCATGCATCGGTCAAGTTAATGTTGAATAGTCATGTACCTCACGTTTAAACCATTTTCTTTGATGAGGTGAGTTTGACTTTAAGTACAATCCCAACTTTGCAAACTCTCCTTTATATATATATATATATATATATATATATATATATATAGTGTTGTAATTGTAATCTTGTGATCAAAATCAAGGGTTTCTGATGCTTGTCATTAAATATTGAATACTTGCTGCATCCTTGAGTTATGCTAATGAAAGGTCCAATGGTCAACCTGACTTCTTGTAGTGATTCTTGTCACAAGGGAGGTTTGGTCTTCAGATACCTACAAAATTTCTTCCTTTAATGATGCTCACCACTTGTTATTCAAAGTAAAAAATTGATTCTTCTAGAAACTGAACAAGGATCGATAAGCACGATGCTAAGAAGATCAAATTGTGACTGTATATATGAATGCTGACACTATTGAAGGAACGTGATTGTGAAGAAAATCAATACGACCCAAAATGATCAAGATCATTGATATTTTAGATGGAGGATATTGCAGCTACTCCACTGCAACATCATTCTCGAATAGGATTCCTAACACCATATATAGGGGAATATTATTGTTTTGTATACAATGCAAAACTGAATGAATATAGACAATATGAATAGAGCAGAGAAGCCATATCTGAACTGATGGATGCACTTCGATACATTCATGTACTGTACCATAATTCATATACAAATGATGAAATTGAGGTCAAGCTTATACTATTGTAATAGAAATACCATATTGCAGCTATTGCACAGTGAAATCCATACACAAATTTGAGAGTATATAGGAATGGGTTATACCCATTATTGCCAATATGGGAAACTCTACCAATGTAGAGTAATATGAGAAACACATATATGACTGAACCAAGACAAAATGTCATAATGCAAAAAATCATACTAAAGCATATGCCATATGACATTATAGGCAAATCATACCAAGACCATAGCTATTTAACGAACATCCAATTATTTCAGAGGTGCAGTATCAAGAGTGAAGATCTGAGAGACTTCCTTGAAAAGTAAGCTTTTTTAACCCTGCTTCAAATCACTGTGATTTTATGACCAACTATACTTCCCCTTATTTTGTTCAACTAGAAATTCAAAGCATGGCTGGAAGGGCTTTAAGGCTCCTCCTCAAGCCTCCTACAATTCACGTGTTTGTGACATCAAGGTCTTCATATATAACAAAATATGTACTTGATATTAACTGAACTATACCTTAGGATGACTTCAGCCTAAGCTAGGCCTCAAAACAGACTTTTATGAGTTGCTGTAGAAGAAATCCCTTCTCTGTGGCCTAGAGCAGAATGATAATCTCCTTCTAGAATAATCTCACACATGTGGCTTAGACCTACAAGAAATACGCCCCTAAAACAGAGAGAAAATCCTTCCTCTATTTATTATGAAAATAAGTATATTATATGGATGATATATAAAAAATTAAAATAGGATGTCTTAGGTATCAATGGGAATGGGATGGAAATCCTTGGCACTCAAAGAATACATTAAAATATCAGAAATTATAGTGAATGTGGTAGTCATTAATTTTTATTAATAGGACAAAAAATCCATGGACATTATTCAAATGAATTCAATAGCACACAAGAATACATATTGGAAAATATTCACATGAATCCCTATGGTTCATATGTAAACTATAAATATTGGATAACCTTGAATTCAGAGCAAGACACTCCTTAATACTAAATAGGTTGGTAATAAATTTCCAAAGCATCTAAAAGTAAATATCTTACTCAATCTTGATGATAAACCAATGCGGGAAATATAAAAATAGCAATTATTTGAAATCAATCACTGCCTTGCATGTATTCAAATATAATCAAAGAAACAATGTTGACTATAAACCTTGAACATTGATCTTGATAACTGAATAAAGTTATCCATAACTTCATATACAATTGGGAAAAAGTTCTCGATTGAATAAGAAAAGATACAAAAACTAGGATACAAATTCTACAAAAAAGGCAAGTGAATCTCCTCGTACACTCTCAGATATTTTTTGAATACCATAGCAACGAAGAAAGGGTAAGAGGTTACCATGGTTTAATGTAGATTCCCTAACCCAGAGACTACAGGATCTCCTTGAGGCTCAGTCCGCATCATGCCAATATCCTCTGTACCCTGAAAAGTAGAAACCAAAGTTAACAGTCAAGTTTACGAAAAGAAATATAATAAAAACTATAAATATGCTTAACGAAAAGTATCAATACCTGTGTCACGACTGGAACCTCAGAAGGAATAATCTCTTTAGGCAACCCTTCATGTGTAGCGCTAACTTAAAAATTCCATAATGTTAAGACTCGTACCAATAAATTTGTGACATAAATTCAATTTCAATTTGACATACAAAAATATAGATAGATAGTAATGAGTAATGGCTGTGGTACCTGTACATGATCGTATCCACGATCTACATAATGAGCACGAGGGGAAAGGCAATGTTGTAACTGCATAAGTTAAATAAATATATTGGCGTCAATTTTTTGAGACTAAATGTATATATACACCAAAAAAACATGTTAGATCAAAACCTATTTGTACATACCTCGCCCATGGTGTGCATTTGTATTGTCCTGGATTTCTCATAGAGGTCTCTACATGAGGCTTCATGCTCAATAAGCTCTTCTCACTCCATATCCCTCAACACATCATTTGGGACACTCACAAATGGATGCCCTCCTGCACTAGATGAAGGTTGGCTCGTCCCTAAGCCGACTTCCACCCCTCCTAAAGCAGCTGCAATATGTTCTTGCATCTTATCCCTCATTTTTGATGCAGCACTGGAGATAAGGGCTAACTCCTCTGGAAGTGTAACTACCCTAGGTGGTCGAGCTGCTAAACGAGGTGCTGGAGGCCTAAACCCAACATCTCGCATAGCATCAGGTCGTTCAAATGTACGACCTTTTCTAGCTCCATAGAATTTGGACCCAGTATATGTATAGTTAGGGTCCATGTGCTCTCGGAATTGAGCAAAAAACATTCTAACAAAATATTGCGGCACCTCATCATTATTTGGGAACTTCCCGTATGCATACAGGAACTTCTCATAAATATGGGGTGCAATAATAAGATCATTGAATCTTGCAATCTTCAGACGTTTTTTGTCTTCAGGCCACAAGTCAAATAGTGACAAGGCCATTTATTTAGTGACCTTACTTTTGACTTCATTGTAGGAGTGGATACCAATCACTAATTCTCTCCTCCTACGCATCATGTCAAAAAAAACTTGGGTTGATGGTCCAACCCCACGATAAGTCTCTATCAAACTCTCCAAATTGTGCAAAACAATTTGGAGACAATTTCGACTAGGGGCAGAGATATTGCAACTTTGCAATTCATTGCGCAATATCATGGAATGCTCCCTCATCCCATCAACATTAAGTAAGGAGATGGTATCTTCCCAGGGCATCTGCTCACGAATATCACCAGGATGGGTGTAAAGGGGATCATAGCTCGGATTTCGAGCAAACTCATGAACCCTACGACCTCTACCCCTAGGAGGGCAACCACCACCACCTGTAACATGTTAAATTATTGCATATATTAAAAATTAAATAATTTATAAGGAAAATTTGTATTTAAAAAACTTGTTTGGTAATTTGAAAATACCTGTTGGAAAAACTATCTCTTCTTCTTCGTTCATACTATGGTCCCCTGACGAGGAATGAACGTGTCTATGACCCACTGTACAAAACATTAAATTGTTAGAATTTGGGCACATGAGTACCACAATAAGTTTGAAATTAAACATACATCAAACAATAAATTTTCATTTTGATTTTACCTGGAGAAGTATCTAATTGTGGGGTGAATCCCACAGGCTGAGACATTGTTCTCCTTTGCCCCTCACCAGCAATAAGGCCAACCCAAACTCCAAAATTTTCACCTATGGAGCATAATATTTTCACATTAAACACGTCATTTGGAAAAAAAATTCACTTGTTAAACATTGAATATAACGTAAAATTGAACATTTTAACTAGGAATTGATCTAATGTGTACCTATGTCATGTATAAGACCCTCGTTCATACCATGGTCCCCTGGCAAGTAATGAATGTGTCTATGACCCACTATACAAAACATTAAATTGTTAGAATTTGGGTACATGAGTACCACAATAAGTTTGAAATTAAACATACATCAAACAATAAATTTTCATTTAGATTTTACCTGGAGAAGTATCCAATTTTGGGATGAATCCCTCAGGCTGAGACATTGTTCTCCTTTGCCCCTCACCAGCAACAGGGTGAATGGGAACATGTCCTTGGGGCGCCTCTTGTTCGATTCCCTGACTGGGTGAATGAGTCGGACGAGTGCGTCCACCTGTGCAGGACAAAAAAATTCACATTAATCAATTTTTCACAACGAACAATAAATATAACCTACTTGAAAACATGAAATAACTAAACAACCAATGTACCTGATAATCCTCCTCTCATGGAGGCATCTCTGTAGGGCTCCCCTGATGCCATGGAGGGGTCTCTGTAGGGCTCGCCTACCCCTCATAAACAAATTAAAAAACAAATTATCAATCGACAATTGAATTTCATCAACCAATGGATAACAATTACTATATAGGTACTATGTGTGAATGCATAGGCATGTTGAAAAGTATAGCTAGATCGGTCTTCATGTTGACTATGTAATTATATTCTTATTTAAAGAAGAAGTCAAAGTAATATTATCTAAAGACTAGGAACCAAGCTTTCCTAGGACTGGTACAGAAGAGTGCAAAAAAGAAGGCTTTATCATCATTGCAACCAAGATCTAATCCTTACCCTTGAAGAAGATCATTCAAAGAGAAATCACCAACACATATTTTCTTCACCATCGAAGAAATCAAGATGAATACTTTATCTTCACTTATCAATTAAATATTTTCATTCTAAAATCAAATTTTGTTTAAATGACTTTGTTTTGGTAGGGAGATCTATAAGCTGGTTGGGTTACCAAGATTCCTTGCATGAGGAGAATAGTCACAGTCCTTGAAGAAAGTAAGGTTAAATGTCACTTGGACCAGATTTATAAAAAATTGAGGTATCAAAGAATGAATGGATATCTTCATAAGATCTTAACTGTGAGATATGCAAACGACGATAAGGTGGACAACACAACAAGGAGAGAGATTCTATAGAAATGTAGCCATAATTTTCAAGGTTCCTCCTCTAACTCTATAATTGTTATGGAACACTTTAGACATGTTTCTCCCATTCATGAAAAGCATCCCGCAGCTTCACTTTCAATTCCACAAACAAGAGAGTATTGTTGGTTTTATTCCACCTTCCTCCACCACTACTAGTTGCACTCAGCACACCATTGAAACCATTTGAATAAGTACAAGGAATATTCTTATGAGTACATGGCACCACATGGCACCATTTTATTGAACTTCATGAGGGTTGCAAGCAGATGACTCATACTTCAAGCACCAAGCTTCATATTTATAGCTGATTTATTTTTCCAAACCTTATATTCATCATTGCAGTGTGATTATCATTCAATTATGTGACTTATCTTTTGACACATGACATTAGATTAGATTCTACTTTTGAGTACAATGCCTTTCCTAATGATTAAAGTGATAGATTTCATGCAATAATGTCTCCAAGGTAAGAGGAAAAACAACTAGCAAATCTCTCTCAGAATTCCCACTTTATCACAAAGATATACCATGACTGGGGCTTCACTACTTCAACTCAAAAGTTGTAACAAAGACAAAAGAAAATAAAACCAACTTTTATCAATCTCCTAAGATTACTTGGTATTCGAGCTAGTATGGTGAAAGAGCATCCTTGAGGTCAAAATCATTTGGCCTAGTTCAAGAACACTTTTCATATGAAGGGTGAAATCATCTATTTTTATAGTCGCTGCCAGTGACAACACCCAGTGTGTAACTTTTGGAGATTATATATCCCAAAGCATTAAGAGTGCAATTATATCGTGTAAATAATATATTAAAAAGTTTGATAATATTTGGAGGTTGATTTCCAAAGAATAATCTATGGATCCATAACTATAATCCTTCTACTCTATCTAGTCAATATAATGTTGCTTGAAGTGTCAATGTCATGATGGTGACCAAAAAACTATCAATTCTTAGCTTCTTTACTGGTTCAGATTTGAATTTAAAATAAATGTGAAACTAGATCTAAAAGAGTCCTCTCTTTTAGCCAAATCGATTTCAATATCTTGAAAGTTTTGCTAAAATAGAACACTACAGTTATGTATCACTAAATTTATTCCCCAATAAGTTTGCAAGTGCAACAATACGAAAGAAAAAAAACAAGATGAAACTAGATAGTTGTTTTGGAAAGGATAACAGTGTAATAGTTGTGGAAAAAATAATTTACATCTTCATCATGCTAGTACTACTATGGCAATGTAGAGTGTGGGAGTTTAGTCTCTCACAAGAAAATTAGAAGCAAGAAATACATACAAGATAAGACCATAGATTCTTAGGGAAATTAAAGCAATCAAAGATGAAAGTTTATTTTGATTTTGCAAGAATATCTCTCAACCAAGACTAGAACAATAAAATTCCTTTGGACTTTGTCAACAGCCAGAAAAAAAAGATATTATTAATATAAAATCTATCTCAATTAATCTTTGATTATTTACATTAAAACAAAATGATGGGGATATTTAAGAAAGCTTTTGAAACAATGTCCATGTAAAATTTTACAACTAAAATGTTACATCAGATGGGAAACACCCACTTTTAAAATGTTCTACTTAGGAGAACGTTTGATTCAATCTTGTGTGCTAGATGTCAATTGAATTAACATTTTTCAACTGCTTGAACTATATTGTAACCACAACTGTTGTTAAAAAAATGAGAAACTTTGTGTAATTACAGTGAATGTGGCATAAATTTGTGAATGTGCAAACACATTCACTATAATTGTGTCCTGCACCAGAACTCTATTATTAAAATCAAACAAGCAAAAAACTTCCCACCTGTACCACAGTACATTGATCACAAATTTGACATGAGTAAGATAACCTATAAAAACTACATGTTCTACTCGATTTGGTGTGGGATTTTGCTCTACGAGCCTCAAAGTCTCAAATCATCATCTAGTGCTCATCTTGAATATAATTTAATGCCAAGGACTAAGGAAATTGGACTTTTCTCCATCTTGAATTTGGCTACTACTATTCCAAGCTTCTGTACATTTCTAGTTGCTTCCATTCGAACTGTTAGTGAGAGTAGAGACTCATTATTTTTAAGGGGATGGAATATTATAGCAACACCCTCTTAGATACACCCCACATAATATCTAACATGTATATATGAAATTTGAAGAATACCATGCACTAGAGACAAGGATTGGACACAACACACATACCCTCAATTTCCATGTTAAAATGTAGGATTAAAATGTAGGAGTAAGAAACATACCATACCCCATAAAGCAAGATAGGACAACAAAATGATATATTTGGAGTGTTGAGGAAGGTATAACCATGATCAATTAGAAGGCGAGCCCTCTAATAGTATTTCTTAGGAATAAGATAAAATAACAATGAGCTCCTTAAAAAATCCAAATAATTGTGAAAATGTTGTGGGAAAAAACCAACTTAATGTGAGAAAATTGTTGACTCCTCAATTTACATACAGATGATTAAAAAAACCCAACTCACAATGTATACCATGTAAGAGGAATATAATATTCAAGGTGGGTAGCTCTTCTCTCCACCACCACTAATTACAAATACCTTGGCCACCATGAGGTAGATCCCATGATTTTATAACGATTTGACAATAGAGAATGAAGCTAGGTGGGAAAGCCTTTTAGAAAGTAGAGTAGGACTAGGAAAAGACAATCTCTTAAGTACCAAAAGAAATAAATTATTGCAAACAAATACAAATACTTGTGTAAAAATGAGTTTACTCAAGTTAAAATGAAAGTTGTTAACTATTATGTGGAATACAAATACCTAATGAGTTCACCAAAAAAGAATTGAAAAATAAATGAGAAAATGCACTATGTATGTATTACATCAGTATCAAGACAATGAAACATAAACAACTGAAAATAATTCATGATTTCCACAAAGGCTGAAGACAGTGAGGCACAAAAAACTAAGCTATTGGAGCTTGACCCCCTAATTTTGTTTTACTCCATACAAACAATACAATAGAGAGAGATGCTATGTCATTTCTGCCTCTTTCATGATCTCAAATTCCTTTTTCTTCAACTGCACTTCCATGAGTTCGAATTCAAGTTTATTATTTTCATTTTCTAACTTCAGTCTCTTCAACTATATTTACTTACTCCTACAAATTACTGGCCCCTTAAACCCCTCCTTCTCAAGCTCAAGTTGTTGTGCCTGAACCTCCACTTTCAGCGTTTTCACATCAAGAAGTTGTATTTGCATCCATGCTATTCTTGTACTATCTTCTTCAACATCTTCTCCATTTTCATCATTAGTTTTCCCATTTACCTCATGATTCTCTCTCCCCTTAGGAGAAGATGACTGCATACCATAATCTGCCAGGATATGTAGCTTGGAATAAGAACACATTTATTCCTAGAATAAGTGATTGGAATCTATAATTTTCATCAGACCCTTTTTTGTCCCCTCAGAAATATGATCCATAGAATAAATGAGATGATGATTCTCAACAACCTTTGATGTGTCTCTTCCAAGCACATCATTTAGTGCCTTAAAATCATTTAGTGCCTTAAAATTCTTGTTCATGTCATTGAATTTATCTTTGCACTGGTGACAATAAATATGAAATCCTTTCTCCTTCAATATTTTGGAAATAGATTTCCACTTTCCCTTCATCACTTGAACACTAGACTTGTTCCTATTACATTCCTCAATAAAAAAAAACAAACCAATTGAATAATAAGATTCACCATGTCCCCTCTCCATTTCATAAGTTTCTAATGGTCATCAATGTGAGCTCTAGATTTCATAGGTGGATGATGTTCATCACTTTCATCTTTATCTATTCAAATGAGACTATGATGTTGATGGTGATATTGGTGTTGTTGGTTCAGTTGTTGTGAATGATGGTCATCACTTTCATCTTAATCTCTACAATTGAGACTATGATGTTTATGGGGATCTTGATGTTGTTGGTTCTGTTGTTGTGAATGATGGTCATTGAGGACATCTCCAACCTTGTAGTAGACCTAATGGGAAAAGTTCAAATTGAAAACCTTTCCTCCTTGGTTCTCAATAACCATGTTTTTTTTTAACTTCGTTAAAACCCTAGACATTCCAAATGAAACAACTGTTTTTTTGGTGTTTCCTTTAAGTCTATTTCTAGTCTGAGCGACCAATGGTCTGACCCTAGACAAGGCAAGATGGTTTCCTCTATGAAAATATACCTTTGTAAGAATTCTTCGATTATGAGTAAATGAACTAAACAACTGGGTATTTAATGTCTTTCACTCCTTTTGTTATTCCAAGAAAAATTACCATTAACCCTAGGTGTATCTACTAACTTCAACTTTTTTATAAGGTTATTAAAATTGTTAGAAACTGGTTCAAGCCTTCATAGGCCTCCAAGTTTTTTCTTTCACAGGGACCGAATGAGATTTAAATCTCCCCCTAAACCCATAATAGAAATGGGAAACACCTTTTATGAAACGATATTTGACTTAAAAATTGTGGCATCTCTGTTAGCACTGGGGGTCCATATACTGTTGTTAAAGAAACTAGGTCTTTTGTGGCCAAATATCATAATCATCCATTTATTATGTGTGGGATTGCAACCAGTCTTTAAATACAACCTCCTAGGGATTCCCCAAGACATCCAACCTACGAGAACTACCTTGTGCATCTACTGCCATGAATTGACAACCCTGCCAACAAAAATAAAAATCTTTGTCAATTTATCCCCTGCTAGTTAGGTTTCTTTTAGAATAAACACCATCAACGTTTATTCTTTTAATTGATCCCATAAATATCTTTGTGTTTTTTGCTGCTAGGTCCTCTAATATTCCATGTGAGGATTTTCATTGAGAAGGTTTTGAAATTGGGGAAAAATGGTTGGGAGCTCCATAGCTTAACCAGAGTTCACCCTCTCCTACATCTTGTATTGATTCTCGTTGAGATTTGTGTCCTTTTCATTTCACTTCTCTATCCAAGTCCTTAAGTAAAATGATCCACAATCCCAAAAATTGCAACAGGAAGATGCACAGTTCAAGGCAGACAAAGGCTTACCTGGATCCCAGCGACAAAGAAAATAGCTCTTCAAAACGACAGCTGTAGTCCAAGAATTCGACAGCTACAGTCCAAGAATTTGCGAAAATGACAGCTATAGTGCAAGAATTCGACAGCTACAGTGAATGAATTCGCGAAAACGACAGTGCAGAACGTCGGGCGAATGAAGAATTTTGGATTTTTGTTATAAAAATAAAACTCTCGGACGAGAGTTTAAAAACTTTTCGTACGAGAATTAAGAAAACTCTCGGAAGAGAGTTTAAAAACTTTCGGACGAGAGTTAAAAAACTACAATTTATAGATCAATGCACTTAATTATTAAGTGTATAGGCGTACCCAATATTTATAGAAGAACCAATCCTCTCAAGAGCGTACCCAATATTTAGTTGCATGTCTTTAGGTTTTCTCTAAGAGGGAATCCTTCCTCCTCATTTCATGCGACAAAGTTGTCTACCCCTTCTATTAGGTAAATTGTCCTTTAAACAATCATTTCAATAATTTTTTCATGTATTTTTCATCTCCTTGTGTCACACCCTTTTAAAATTCCTTTAATGTTTCGTTTTCGTCTCTACATGCAACTTCACATGAACTTGGTTCTTGTTCACCAAAAATACTCCATACCTATGACTTGCCTTGGTTTTATTATCCCTTCATTATTAATACACATGTTATTTGCATAGATTAGGAGTATGTATAGTATATGACTTAAACATGAGGGTTATAGTTCTTTCTCATTATCATTTTAACCCATCTCATTGGAATTTGGGAAATGCAAGTCTTCATGGTTGGTTATGCTTAATGCTTTTAGTACATTTTAATTTTCCCTCTGTGATCGATACACCATTTTCATTCCAACTAATCATTCATTCCTCCTCTATAGAGACCATGACCAAGACCCTCTTCTCGATATTTACTTTCACTACTCTCACCACACATGGGTCAACGATTTGATCACATAAATGAGGTACCCATAAGCTTGTTCGAAAATTTCTCCATTCTTTTTATTAAAATAAAAATAATTGCAAAAAAAAATTAAAAAATTACAAAGGAAACACTAAGATTTGTATCATCTCATGCAATGCAATCTTTTTCAAAACATGATACTCCTAGTTACCCTTGGTTAACTATTCACATCAACAGTGCTTTTGTTTCTTTGTTTGTGATATCTAAAACACCTAATACTTTATTAAATTTAATTACAAAACTAACTAAAAGCATTAAATATTTAAACTTTTTATCTTAATTGTATATATACTTAAATACTTTTGTTGATTTAAAACATTTAAAATTACACATACCAACATTGCTATAAAACCCATATATATAGTAAACAATTAGATTAGTAAAAATTATAATTTTATAATTACATTTAAAATAATATTATAAAATACATAGGAAAAAATGTTAATATATTTGATATATTATTTATCTTACATTTACTTGTATATTTATTAAAATTTTCTTAATAATTATGTTTATTTTATTAACAATATAAAAATTGACATAAAATTAGTTTAATTTTAATCTTGAAATTAATCTTTATGAAAATATCAAATCACTATATAAATGTTTATTTAGTATTTTATATTGATATTATATTTTTAAACTGTTATTTAATACATTAAAAATTAATTTTTAATATTTTAATTCTTATTTTACATTTGTTAAATTTAAAATTATATATAAATAAATAAATTTTTTTATTATATTTATTAAATTTAAAATTACATATAGATAAATATATACAAAAATTAATTATATATATAACCATATATACTATTAAAACTTACCATATACTTTCGTTTAATCCATGCATTGAGTTATGAGGACGTAGAGTCACATAAGTTCGAACAAAACCTAATTTCAGCTTCTTCTTTTTTTGTGTAAATCAGCAGTTGTATTAGATCACACATAGAGTACATAGTTTTACAAAAAGGGCATCCCTGTCCCAGAACAAAAAGAGACACAGAGGGCAAGGCCTATCAAAGAAACACTTCCATAGACACAGACACATAGAGGGGAGGCTTTACCAACCCACAAGGATGTTTATAATGTGCACAAGTTGGGGTGATGATAAACATGGTCAGATGCTTGGAACCTATGGTTAATTTCTGATGGAGAAATGATGCCAGGATATGCAGAGTCTTTTTGGGACTTTATCATGGTGAGGGTAGAATGATCCCTGCTCTAGAACTTTCAGTGGATGGAACGGTGGATGAATGGTGGAACTTTTTATGGTATTGTTTAGCAAATGTGTTCCTTGATTTGTCATTAGAATTTTGGGGAACCCAAACTAGTTTACCACCTATTGAAACAAAACCGTGTAAATATATCCACACTGGAGTCTTCCAGTCTTCCACTGACACAACTTCATCCCACCTAGTTAAATAATTTGTAGCGCTAATAATGTATCATTCACTAGTCCTTCCCGTTGGAGGATCAATTGGTCCAATAAATTCAATATCCCACTTGTCTAACAGTTGTATAGTGAGTTGGGGGTTCCTTGAGACAACCTTCCTATCCTATGAAATATGTCATAGGTTCTGAAATACTCTTTAGAATTCATATGTATAGTAGGCCACCATAGTCCAACATATAAAATATTTTTCATTGTATCCCGGCCTGTGTAGTGGTCCCCTACGATCCCTACATGTGCTTCCACTAGGATCATAGGTCACTCATGTTATGTGACACATCTTCTCAATATTTTTTCGTCCCTTAATTTATACAATGCTTCGGAAATAAATTAATAGTCCATATCTTTGACCACAAGTTGCTTCTTATACGCTACTATATACCCTTTTGGTTCCATCCCTCTATCCAAAAACTACACAATATCTACAAATAATCATCTACCATCATTACGGTGAAAATTTTATATTCTGGAAAGTTTTCCTCCAAATTATACGCCTCATTGCATGAATTTAGACATAACAGATGATCACACCTAGATTCAACCTCCTCAGCTTAACTACTACTTGGAATTTGTACTCTTGAATGTATAGAAATCATCTGCAGACCCTCACCCCCAATATAGGCTTGTTAATTATGTACTTTAAGGCATAATGGTTTGTATATAAATTGAATTTGTTTCCTAGTAAATAATTTCTAAACATTTGTAGGGCGTACAAAATTGCTAGCCAAGCCCTCTCTGTCATGGTGTAATTATACTGAATAGTCGATGGCTTGCAACTAGTGAAGATAATGAGGTGATCGACTTCTCCTTCTCTCGGTTAAGCTAAGATCACTCCCAGAGAGATTGACGAAACATTGACGTGTACGTGGAAATCCTTGCTCCAGTTCGAGAACACTATAATAGTTGTCAATACCATCTTGTCTTTCAAGGTATCCAAAGCTTGATAGCACTCCTTGGTCCACTGAAATTCCACACCCTTCTTCAATAACTGCTCCATGGGTCATGCATTTAACTTCAACTTCTGGGATTTGAATATTTCGGGGATCCTCATTGCCCTCTCCCTTTCTTAGCAATGTTGTAGAATTCTAGGAAATCGTGCACGCATTGTAGGTGTTGATGTTCAACACAAAAAGGTTCATCCCTAACCATGGTTAGATCATCAACAACAAATATTTTCCATCCCAAAACCTTTAGAGATTCCTCCAGTGCTAGATCATCTGCGTCAAAGCTAAATGTTTCCCTAAACGTTTTCACCACTTCATCCCAATCTCATGTTCCTTTGCACACTTCCAGCTCAATATACCAGTTGGCAGGAATGACATCCAAGGTGTGGGTAAACCGATGTACCCATTCTTGTTGTGGTACTCTTCCTCTCATCCATTCTGCGATACATCCTACACTAAAATTGATTTAGAAGCAAGGAAACTAGACAAGGAAATCATTCACACATATGATAGAGTTATTTTTGGACTAGTGTCCCTGGAAAAACACAATGCGAGAAAATCGGTGCTGCAGATCTGAGGGTTTTATTATTATGTAGTAGAAATGTATGAATACATCTCTGAATACCCTCAAGGGTTATTCAATTATAAAAAGAAATAATTCCATAAGAAACTATGAGAAATACCTCACTCAATAACTAAGTCTCTGACTGATCTAGATGAGGGAAAAAATGCCCTGTTCAGGATCTGCACAGCCTTTACACAGATCCAACGCTGGAACTTCCATCCACTACATCACCCCCTTTCAGGATCAACATTAGCCCTCCTCCAAGTCGTTTTGCCTCTATGGATGTTGAGGAACAACCTCCCAGTGCCACTTTCCGGATCCTGGCCTCCGAAACTGATCCATGAGAAAATTTCAAAAATTCTTTCGTCTTCCTCTGCACTTCTTCTATGTGAGCTTACGCAGTCATTGCGTTAGCCCCTATCCTTCAACGATGGCTAGGCTAGATCATTTCTACCTCTCTCTAACTGCTGCTCCACTGGACTGAGAAAATATTTCTCTTTGGATGCTATCTCTACCACTCACTACTCAAATCTCTAGTTGGAAGTTCTCAACAAACCACACCCCACAAATTTCGATCTTAAATCAATTCAGTGCCTTCGTGTATTTTTCAAATGACGCTCAATCCTTCCTTTTTATTCTTCTCGTTGAAAAATAAACGATCCATATTAGTTGTCTAATCGATGGCTAAGATTAAAACATGACTTGATCTTCATTCTCTAGAAGATTCACACTCTTTTTTATTGATACCCTTTAATTATTTAATTTCCCTAAGTTTATACTTAGTGTCCCCATTAAAATAATTAATTATTTTAATAAAACATGAACTGAGTGGAATTTCCACAAACATTTTATGGGTTATTTGGAATACAAGTGTCTAAGCCTCCACACCAAATTTGATACTTAGAGCACTTTCTGATGCTACAAAACTCAACAATATCCAACTGGGATTTCACCTATGCCATACCATTGTTCTCCCCCCCACCCACTAGTGAGGCTTCTAACTTCAACACCCACTCCAAAGCCTTTGAATCTGTACCAATCCTTTGTTGCATCAAGGGTATCCTGATGTGTGGTAGTAGTCCTGCAATATACCATTCCTTGTGTTTCACATCCACAATTGTGAACGTCATCCTATCCTTTAATAACTTAAACCATTTATCGAAGTCCCATATGGATTCTCTTGGACTCTACTTGATATCCTTGATTTTTATAATTCATTAAGACTCTAACTTGGGCCTCTAAAATTCCTTGATTAACACCTATCTAATCTCCACCATGGTCCTATTTTTTCTACCAAAAGTCACAATTCTAAGCTTCATGTACAGAGTCAGTGCATGATTCCTAAATGTCGCTTCCATTTGTGCAATCTTGATGGTCTCATCCTATACCTTTTCAGCTCTCCATATTTCCTCATGCACAAAAAAATGTTGTTTTGGGTCCTCGGTCCCACACCGTGAAACATGGGAATCCTCAAGTATATTCCCACCATGGTAGTCTACGCAGTACTCCCCTATGAAGTACTTCCTCTTGCACTTATTATAATACTATAAAATTGTGCACCTAACTGTGCACCACTCTATGTTTGAATACCTTGCATCATTCATCCTGTAACTGGGCCAATTCCACTACTTACCTTAGTCAAATTTGAACCTACTACATTACTCCTTGTCCTATGATAACCTCTCGTTTCCCCTCCCTCTAGGCTCCTTCTTTTAGTAGGTATTGATGCCAGCCAACCGCCTCCCACATCACGACGTCGATATGTCATTCCACTACTCAAAGTGCCATCCTCATAAATATCTTGCTCCATCCCTTCCTTTTTCCTCTTTACGTGTAGTTTTGAGCCCACTATAAGCCTCCATCGTCAACTATTTTACTCTTTCCATTTCCTGCTTCTTAGAACATCTCTTGTGTGTCCCCCACTTCCCCATCAACACAAGCAACTTATCTTCTCCTTGTATCAAACACTAGAGGCAACACACCATGGCCATACAACATCATATTTATTAACAACAGGATTGAACTTATAAACTTTCCTCTTGTTACCTTCAATAATTTTTTCTCCATTGTAGTATAGGACAACTTCGCTTCCACTCCAAACTCCATAATATATCCTTCGGAGAACACTTTAAAACAAAAATTCAAGAGGAGGAGTTTTATTTCTTACTACTTGAACTTGATATACATCCTTCGCCATCTAGTTCCTTGGCCCTTCATGTTCATACATCAGGTTTCTTTTCTTCAGCTTCTGAACCCACTCTGTCAAGATATTAAGAAAATCTCCAAATAATATTTCATGTAATTTGGTAAACACGTAGTTCTATATCCATTTCTCTGAGTTATGGTTCTTGTCTCCGATATCATTTGCAGAGAACTTGCACAACTTCTATTTAAACCACCATGTGATTTCCTCGCTTGTTGGGTTCTACGGTTTCCACATTCCTAGAAGAAAATCATGTCATGCAACCATCGTTATTCCAGAAAAGGAACCTTTTGTTGGCACACAAGATTCTAAAAAACTCAATATTTTCTACACAATGGCCAATAAAGACCCACTTAGCATCGACCCTTTCAGAAACACCCATGAAGTGAGTGAAGTTTCACCCGAGATGCTAATGGGTGAGTGCTGGAACCAGGTTTCCACAATATGATAGGATTGTATTATGGCTTGCGACACATTGATTTTTACTAGCACATGCTACAACACTTAGCAATTACTAAGAATTGCGTATGGTGTTAACCTTGTTTACCCAAACCATCGTGCAATACCACAACAAATTATGCGAGGTGTAAGACCCCCAACATTGACTCAGTATTTTGAAGGAAGAGTCGACATTAGAATCTGATAATTATTCTATTTACACATGACCTAAACCAACACTTCGACCCTTTATCATTCATTCATCCCTTTACGCTCACTCAAAAAGGTTCATCATAGGCAACAATATTGGTCTGTACCAAACCAGATCATCACCATAAACCATTGTTCCAAAACTTATTGATAATATAAAAATTTGGATAATTAAACAGAGTTATAAACCATCAACATAATGTAAACCATTACATGTGATACCATAAATTAACGCACAAAAGATTCACATGAATATGCAACAAGAGACTAAAATAATTCTCTCAAACACTAGCTTATATTCATATTCATAGAAGACGCATGGTATCCAAGACTACATAAACTCATTCAACATGCTCGTCATCCTTTCATGGCAGTACCACACAACAACAGTAACCAAAAGACAACCATTAATATCAATATTATACCATCATAGAACAAAACCATTACAACAAGGATGTTAAGAAGTAAGTTAATATTTAACTACATGACCATAGAGTGAAACTAAATGACACTTGTTCATTTGAGACTTTAAGACTCCTTCTGTGCTCGACATGGAAAATTTTAGGGGCTAATATTCGCAGGTGGGCTAATTCTCCATGATTTTTCCAAAAAAAAGATTCGCTAATTTCCATTTTTTATAAACTGATTCACCCTAATTTTACAATATAAAATTATTTTATGTTAAAAATCGCCAACATTATATAGAGAGTATATATAAAATCATTATAAATTTCAATAATTTTACGAATACATCAATACACATTTTATAGTTTGCATATTTTGTACTAGTCTCTACCTCATCTCCTCCTACTTCAAAATATCTCCAAATGTTGTCTTTCGACAATCTCCCTGATTAGTTCCACCTTCTGCAAAATCGTAGTCGTCAATATTCCTTGTAGGCTTCCTCCTTCCTTAGTCTCCATTGTCACCCTTTTACGTGATGCCCATCTTTGTATTGCCCTGTCTATTGTGCCAGCCCCATTTTGTACTTTATTTATTGTACCAACCCCATGCTGCACTTTGTCTATTGGAGAACCCTATGTTGTGCTGCATATCATCCTTTCCATGCCCCTCATTCCTGTTGTGTAGTCCTGCAATGCCAAAAAAATTCAAAAAATTTATGGGCTCAAATAGATCCCCTATTTTCACATGCACTACAACAATTCTATACCTCTCTTTAGAGCCTTTTTCCAAATCAGGTTTGCAGGGGTCGAGGCACCTACATCAGGGAAGAATTTTTCGCACTATGGTCTTTGCTACACATAGAAAAATTAAAACAATATAACCATATAGAGGTAATGGGTGAATCCAAGGTCACTATAGACTAGCAAAATAACAATATTTAGATCAAAAATTAATAATATTTCCCCCTCCTATAGGATATTCATGCAAGTTTAGAGAGCTTCTAGGAAGTGGTTTTAAACCACGTTTATAGAGAATTAAGTCAACTTGCAGATGATCTTTCCAAAGTGATGTTTTATATGATCCCATGAACTTTTTGCTTCAACGAATTCAAGAATGGATCCTAATCAAATGAGAGGAATATCCAATTTTGAACTAGTTATTCCTCTTTGACAGTAAGAAACATTTTTTGCATAAAATCATTTTGACAGAAAATCGATCAGTACAAAATTCGTAGGAAAATGGTAAGTTGTGAAGCTCAACAAAATGATTGGGCAGTATGGCCACAATGAATGCACAACCTTTAGACAATCACATGTATTGATCAAATAAATAATATATATATATATATATATATATATATATATATATATATATGATAAACATGTTTTAATATTTAAAATTTATTTTTTATTCAAATATATATTTTTTATATAATAACATAACAACTTTAAATATATTTTTCCCTTTAAAAAATAAAATATCACATCATATAAACCTTAAGCGCATATTTAATATATGCTATAGAAAGAAACTTATATAATCTTGGCCTATCATAATATACATATGCACGAAACTATATAACCATCATTTATAGAAAGAAACTTATATAATCATCGCCTATTATAATATACATATGAAAAAAATTATATAACCATCATTTATTATTATTAGGTAATAATTATGTTGCATAATTTTTTTATAAAAAGTTTAAAATTAATTTTATATAATTTTTTTAAGGTAAATATTTTATTTTTTTCCAAACTAATATTTACATAGATAAGCTAATGATTCGAGGCAAGTATTTCACTAGGGAGGCTAGAACAGGAAAAGTGCAGAACTACCCTCGTAACTCTCGTAATCCTAAAGATGATGAGAACAAAATTGATGAGGCGCAACAAAATGAAATTTTTGTAAATCGAGAGCCAGTTATACCACTTACTCTTAATCCCAAGGATTATGAAAGCAACAGTGATGAAGGGCATGATGAAGAATTTCCAGAGTCAAAAGTTTCACTTCGTCCTAATCCCAAGGATTATGAGGACACCATTGATGAAGAGGGAGATGAAGAATATCCACTTCAGCTTAATCCTAAGGATTATGCGAGAACAACAGATGAAGAGGGGAATGAAGAATTTGTAGAGTCAAAATATCCACTCTGTCTTAATCCTGAGGATTATGCCTGCACCACTGATGAAGAGGGGGATGTAAAATTTCCAGATTCAAAATATCAAATTCGTCCTAATCGTAAGGATTATGCGAGCACCACTGATGAACAGGGGAATGATAAATTTTCAGAGTCAAAACATCCACTTCGTCCCAATCCTAAGGATTATTCTAGCACCACTGATGAAGAGGGAAATGAAAAATTTACATCGTCAAAATATCCACTTCGTCCTAATCCTAAGGATTATGCGAGCAGCCCTAATGAAGAGCAGGATGAAAAAATTCCAGAGTCAAAATATCCACTTCAACTTAATCCTAAGGATTATGCGAGCACCAAAGATGAAGAGGGGAATGAAGAATTTGCAGAGTCAAAATATGCACTTCGTCCTAATCCTAAGGATTATGCCAGCACCACTAATGAAGAGGGGGATGAATAATTTGCAGTGTCAAAATATCCACTTCGTCCTAATCATAAGGATTATGCCAGCACCACTAATGAAGATGGGGATGAATTTCCAAAGCTAAAAATTTTACTTCATCCTAATCATAACGATTATAAGTTCACCACTGATGAAGGGGGGGGGGATGACAATAAATATAGATTAAAGGCATTCACTTATTCCTAATCCTAATGATTATGAGAGCATTAGTGAGGAAGGGGAGGGGCAGGATGAAGAAATTCTAGTGAATACAAATTCAAAGCTTCCACTTATGCCTAATCCCAAGGATTATTAGAGCACCACTGAGGAAGGGGAGGATGAAAAGTTTCTTGCAAATGATAATTTTAGAGGCACAGATCTAAATATTGCATTTTCTCTAAGTGATCATTTCAAAGACACTCATGGTGATGAAGAATTGAATCCTCCCAGGGAAGAATTTGAAAGCATGGGTCAAGATAGTGAAGAATTTCTTCTAAGTTGGGGTTACAAAAGCGCCGATGATTCTTGTGAAATGTTTTCTTCAAGTGATGATGGTAAAGAAAATTTTCCAAGCAATGATGTTGATGAATTTCTTAACTATGTTGAAGATGATGATAGTGGGGATAATATTCCTCTTAATGGTGATGAAACTGCTTTTACAAATGATGATGGAATGATGAAGCCGTTGCAAGCAAATATTGCAACTAGGAGTAGGAGTAGACCTTTTCATATCAATCCAAAACATTCCAGTTATACAAGGGTGAGGAAAAAATATCTCACAAAAAAAAGTTATGTCGTTCATTTGATTTCAAGTGAATGTTGTCGAAGGGATTGCTTGAAACATATGGATTTCAACTTTGTTTTGGAGAAAAGGAAAACATATATGTCAATGAATAAAAGCATGCAAAATTCATATTTAGTGGGTTGCATGAAATATGCACTATTAGGTTATGATTATCATATTGGGAATGTATTGCTCTGCAGAAAGGCGTTCAAAATGTTGCATTCAATTGGTAATTGTCATTTGTCAAGAATCCAGGAAAGATTGGAAAATGATCCCACATATTATTCAGAAGTACGTTATAAACAGGAGGTGGGGCCGTTTGCAAATACTGCTAAGACATGGATGAAATAATTCTTTTCAAATCATGGAAAGTGTATGCCAAATAAAGACACAATACATATTCCAGATTATTTCTTGAGATGAGAAATATTCATGTTATACAAATATTATGCAGAAGTTGTTGAAGGAATTGGTAATTTTATTACATATTATTATTTTACAAGGTTATGGAAAACTAAATTCAACAATGTTCATATTCCTAAGAAGACAAGGATGGGGGTTTGCAGCACATGTGCTTCTCTTAAAGAAAAAAGAGATAAATCTCAAGGGGCAGAAAGAGGTATGCGTTCAAAACATTGTTTTTTAAAATTGGATACTATCAACTATGAAAATATATTTATTCATATGTTTCTTTTATTTTAGGTACAGATTCCGTTGTCAAAGAACTTCAAGACCATCGCAAGCAGCAAACAAGTGAAACGAAAAAGTTATATAAACATCGAAAGAAGTGTTATGATCATCCAAATAAATATCTGGGATTGATAATTGATGGTATGGACCAAAAGAAAACACTTCTTCCACATTTTTTCCGCACGCCAAAAAAATTACAGGAGGAAAATTTCATTCAGTTTCACTTGGTTGGTTGTAAGGTATTTAATGAGGAGATGTTTCCAAGAGTTTTCTTCACAACTCCAAATATTCACAATGATGCAAATCTGACCATAACTATAATCCATGATGTGGTTACTCATTGGTATAGTATTCTTCCTGAAGTTTTGTATTTACAATTAGACAAAACAAGTCATGAAAACAAAAATCAAGTTCTTTTTGGGTATCTAAACATGCTCATTGAATTGAGGATTTTTAAAAAGATAAAGGTTGGTTTCCTTCTTGTTGGGCATACTCATGATCATAATGATCAAATGTTCAGACGTTTTTCAGTAACATTGAGGAGGAAAGCTGTTGGGAGCCTGCCATCATTAATTGAATGTATTAAGAAATCGTACATTCCAGAGCTTGTTTTTCATGTGTTGGAAGAAACTATTGACATGCAAAGGTTTATTTTTGGATCGCATGGTGAGGATAAATGCATTGAACAACTTAACGACATTAACTTCCAGCATCAATTTTGTATCAAAAAAATTGATGGGATAACACTTATATGGGGCAAGAAGTATTCAACTGTTGAAGAATGGGGGCCATCATCAAGTTTAGCATTTTTGAAGTTCATTCTAGAGCGTCCAATATTTTCATCAAAGATATTGTTATTACAGTCAATTTCCGAACTCCATAATGCACGAAGGCATAAGAGAGACATAAATTATTATAAATGTCTAGAGGAAATTAAAATATGTATTAGAGATACATATGAGTACTTCAATGTTGTTGATTCAGTTTGGTGGGAGTCTTTTTTTCAGTAATCAAAGTGATATGATTTCAAGATCAATAAATTTGGATACGCTTTTGAAGACTCCTTTTTTTTGCCACAAAATATGCCAAGTGAACATAAGGAAACACACATTTTTGAACAACAACAGCCTCAAGCTATTATTAATTCCCCACAGGTAGAGGAAAGAGAAATCTATATTGGTTCTAAAAGATCATGTGCACAACATGAGGCCATGGAAGACCTTTACAGGGGTTCTGTGCAGGATGTTAAGGAGGGTTGCATGATAGCAGTGTTAGCAGATGAAGATCCACTTGGCTATCCATTCTAGATTTCCAAGGTTATAAAGGTCATTAACGAAAATGAAAATATTACAGCTGTTGATGTACATTGGTATGCCACAAGTACCCACCCTTTCAATGGTGTGTACAAGCCAAAGATGGTAGTTGAAAAAAGAATTGGCAGAAAGAGAAAAAGAAAGGGCACAAATATAAATCATCGCTGCACAGATGTCTTAAAATTGGAGGATGTTGACATACTTGTGTATGAATTCAATTTGACAAAGAGAGGAACTCTTCGGTTGCAGACCATAAATATTTTGAAGAAATTTCTACCAGAACAATTACTGTTGAGATGGGACTCTGCAGAATGTAGTCGTAGATCTACAAGACTTTTGAACTCTGAAATGGTGGGCATGCATGTTGACTCAAATGGAGCACTAGTTGATGAAAGAGAAGAATATGGATCATCTTCATCTACAGCGAGCCATTCATCTGAAGATGCAGGTTCTGATGGTGTGCTAGAACCTATGGTTGGTTTTGAATAACTATCTAAGACACTTTTATGTAATTGATGTTTGCATGGTAACTTGAAATACAAATTTTGACTTCCATCTCATTTTTCATGAAGTTATGAGGCATTTCTATGTTTGTTGGATTATATATTCTAATTATGAAGAATTCATCTCTTTAGCATATCGACAATGCAACAATGAATTACAAAAGTAATTTATGTTATATTCAATGTACCAATGTTGATATTTTGATTATAAGTAAAATAGAAGAAAGAAACTAATGTTGAATTTTTAGATTATGCAGTGATATTACCATGATATTATGTATTGTTACCATTTTGTATAAGATACTTTTAAAATTTTTAATAATTATATGCGTCATTGAAAGGGGACACCTTGTTTTGATGCTTGATTTTTAGGTTTTGGTTGAAATTAGATTTAAATTTGTCTTATGCTAAGATTTGAAAAAAGATAAGTTTTTATCCTTTAAAATTAAAATTACTCTTACTTGTTCCTGTTCAATGATAATTTTTTCATTTACTTGTTCATTTTTTTAAATTGTTTAAGTCTTATAATTTCTCCATAATTTCATTGTTCAAGTATGTTGAAAACTTAAGATTAAAAAAATTTGTATTTACAACTTGTCATTAAGGTTTTTATGCGCTACCAAATTTTATCTTTAATGTTATGGTTAACAATAATTACAATTTTAGGGTTGTTTAGAGTCAATATATTTTATGTTTAACAACATGGATGAAAATTGTTCGAAATGATAAGCCCTTCAGACATGTTTTTGTTTATCTTTAACATCATCTATAAAAAATTTTAGAAATTTACAATTTTAAAAAATGTCCTAATATGTTGTCTTTAATTCCATTGTTACAAGTGTCAAAAGTATGACACAATTATTTTTTTTGTTATTCCAGCATTAACTGGTTTTGTTTTGAGGGTGTTTTTTCAATCCTTTTTTTAAGAAACAATTTTGTTTTTAGCATAATTTTATAAAATGTTGAAATTTGACCTTCAGAAAAAACCAAGTGCATTCTGGAATACACACTTTTTGTTTTTGGGGTGTTTTTTCATGTTTTTTGACTCTTTTTGGGCTAGAGTTCCTGTTTTGAGGGAATACTTCTCGTTTCATCGGTAACTATGTTACAGGAGGTCTCATCACGAGCCGACGTGATCACTCTGTTACAACCCCAGTGAGTGGAACTTTGATTATCTGGCCACAACACTATCACAACGATCTCTCTATAAAATAAGCAAAATGTCTACTTTTACATAGAGGATATTGGCTCATTTCCAAGTTAAAATAGAAACCCTGTCAAGGCTATGAATGCCTACTGAAAATAGTGGCTCTGCTTGTTATATGGAGGTATTTTTCTAACAATAGCCAATTACTTTTATATATGCCTTATTTCCTATTAATCCATTCACAAGATAAACACACTACTTAAATAAGTGTTATCACTATCTACCCGCATAATTATCTATGAATGAATGAATTATATTTTCATGTTTGAATTAAGGGATGGCAACATCAATCATATTCTGTCACTATCACGCTTCCATCATGCTACACCATCAAAATAAGACATCCTATCATAATAATTGCTATCCGGCTTTTCTCCCCTTCTTTGGCCATTTCCACCTGATGTACAGTTATGATGATTACTGATTTCTGACCTTTGCCTCGCATGCATTCATGACTGTTGCAATATTTTCTCTTTTCTTGAACTCCAAGGCACGAAAACCCTTCTCTTGTAAAGTTGTGATTATTGATCTCTGACCTTGTCCTTGAATTCATTCATGATTGATGCAATCTCTCTTTTGTACTTAAGGATGTGGATGCCCTTCTCCTGAGGGAAGGGGTGAAAATATCCATAATGAATAAGCATGTGAATTCCCCACACAACTTACTTCGAATACACTAATGGGACTAAAATATCATTGCATTTACGATATGAGGTTGCATTTTTTTTCTCGCATGCAGTGTTTTTTTTTAACCAACAGGGCCGAAAGAAACACAGACAGAAGGAGAAATTTGTTCAGATAACACATTAGCCATGGGAGGGAATTCTCTCTGAAATGAACCCACAACCTTCCAAATCTCAGAAGAAGCTCGCACCATTCTCCAGCAAGTTGGCTAGTTGCCATATCTACACAGAATACAAGGGTTTAGCACAGAGATAGCAGTCGAATTCTTGCAAAACCTACAGGAGGTACATACCATACTCAGAGGAATGATTATACCCTTCGCCGAGGATATCATTGTTGAAGTCTCCGAACTACCAACAAAAGGAGAAATATGGACTAAAAAACATGTTCTCCATAGGAAGCAATCTCAGTATACCAGGACCCAGGTGAACCATTATAACGAAAAGGAAAGGGGATTAACCCTACGTCTTTACAGCAGCCCTCGCAAGAATTGGCATTTTTCATACAAAGATACATCACATCCAACAGACGCCAAGATGTGGTAAAGTCTCGCCAACTTAAACTATTAGCTGTTCTCAAGCAAAAAATTTCAGTTAACTTGCTTTTTTTTCTAAATTATGTATTGCACAATACTGTTGTTCAAATTAAAAAATCCAAAAAACCCCTAGTAGTTGTCAGCCACCATGGCCGGATTAAATTGATCATCATTCATGAGCTAGACAAACACCAACTAACTTGGGAAAACTTTGTTAATCCTGCCCTGCCTGCCCCTGAGGAAAACCTTGTCAGAACAGAGATTGAAATCCCCATAATAACCATACCAAGGAAAGAAAGAGGGAAAAGGACCCATGTGTCGACCATGAAATCAGGGAAATGGAGATAGTCCGAAAGGCTGCAATTATGGCAAGACACCTCTGAATTTATATATGAGGTGGGACCATCCCATACACCACCTTCAAGCCCTAAAAATATATCCCTACAAGACTATTAAGAAGAAATGGCTCAGGTTATTGAGCAAATTAGAGCATTTCATGAAATTGGAAGGCCATCTGAACAATTTGAGGGGCAGGGGAACCTGTTTAACCACTCTGCCATAACCAACAGCTATGGCCGCACTGAAATCTTACCTCACCAGGATGAATTGGAGACTTCAAGGGTTTTACCTCCCTCTGACAATGAATGTATGAGTAGGGAATACCACACGGAAGGAATCGCTGAATCTGGAAGCCAGTCAGGAGACATTATTCTATTAGAACAAAATGCAAGCATTGAAACAATCCCCCCTAACACCTGAAGGAAATGCTATTTCACCTAGCCAGGATGTTAATGTTGAAATAAACTCTTAGATGCCTGAAGAAAACACCATTGCTAGAACTGGCACAACCATTTCTAAAACCAAAACCACTGCTCCTCCTTCTTCTGCCAAAACTACCCCAAAAGAAGAATCATCTAAGATTAAGTTCAGGAAAATGAGTAGGAAGTGCAAGAGGTTGAGAAAAATGATAAAATATCTAAGGAAACAATTGAAAAAAGTAAACAAGCCTCAGAAGCCTGAGAAGAAATTAGCTACCATGGGAACCCAAATAGATTTTGTTGCCCAAATGGTAGAGACTGCTGAAATTTCTGTACAGACTGACCTAATGGAAAAAGTTGAGGCCTCTGTACAGACCAATTTAATAGAAATCTCTGAAGTTGTTGTACAGACAAAGTTAATGAATAAGGCTGAAGCCTAGGTACAAACGAAGTTGGTACTCACAGCTGAAGCATTTGTGCAGACTAATCTGGAACTTATAGAAGATAAGGAGACTCAAACAAAAGTGACACCTGCCTAGACTCCCCTAGTATAAAAAGTTGCCAATTAGAAGTTGCACAACAAATTAATTCATGTCCAGCATGAATTGGCCTAGTGCAAAAGGGAAGTAGTTCCCTTACAGGAACATCAGGAACCATTGAAGCGGTTTAAATAAATTTTTGCAACAGAGGATGAAACATTTTCCCAACTTAGGGAAGAAAGGATAAAAGTAAAGAAAGCACAGGAGCAAGTGGAACAATCTAAAGAGAAAACTAGTATGGTTTTATCTCTTTACTCAGATGTATTAACTTCCAGGGCATTGGCCACTAACTATGCTCTATTATTAGTGGAACGGTATTTATTTTTGAAAGTCAAGGCTGTCAGGGCAGGGAAGCCCACCACTTTTAAAACCATTGAGGAATTTGTCCAGTGTTGCAATGAGCAGGATGAGTAGGTCCAACATCTTTTGTGTGAATTATATTTACACAATTTATTTCTAGATGAGGACAGGGACAGTAATCCCAGCCCCTTCATAGGGGACATTCAGTTCCAGGCCTTCCTATATTTTGCTAAAAACCAAAGTCGATGGGCTAAGGCCTTCAATGATTTTCAAAAAAGAGAGTGTTAACACAAAATTGTTCTTGATTGGTTTTTGATCAGACAACTCTATGTAACTGTTTCAAACTATATTTTGACTAAATCTTAGCCTCTTCAGTCTGAGAGGGCCCTCTCAAATGGATTTAATGATATTGGATAATGGTATTTCTAGATGGCTAACTCTATAGGATTTGTATCTTGTTTTTTATGATTACCGGTTGAAAGAACGCAAGCTTGCTACCATTGGGCTTATGGAGTCAAAAATCAGTATTTTTAGTGGCAAGGTTTCTTGACATGGAAGATAAGGAAGATAGGGGTCTCTAACAAAGTCAATTCTCTCATAAAACATAGGAAAACACAATCATTTCATCACTAAAGGAAGTCGGAGCATAGAGTTATGAATTCTGAGTAATAGAAATGAAATCTAGTGAAAGTGGTAAAACATAAGATGTAGATCAATAAGACATTAAAAACCCCATGAGAATCTCAGGTCTGTCAAGAAGAAAGTCACTTTCATTACTAATATAAGTCAAAATACATAAAGCAGCAGTTTGGTGGAAAAAATCTCCAACCCTTCAATACTTCAATGTTTTATCTTTAAATAGACACTCTTACAACAAGGATGATTCTTCCGGTGGATAGATTCATCAAATTCTCCTATGATACATCATATAATTGAAAAACATGACTTCTAACAAGAAATTGACAGTTATACCTTAAAAAAGGCATCTCCTAATAGGAGTCTAACTCATATTTATTACATATTCTACCTTATATTTGTGAAACAGTTACATTTCAGTTACAAATAAGCATCACATGCTCGAATGATAGATGATAAGTTCATTACCACCTTTACATATTAAAAACCCTCCTAGACATGTGGAACGAAACCCTATTTTTTAGGAATGCATAATCTTTATCTTCAACGAGATCTTTAGCTGATGACTTGTCTCCATAGCACTTCCTTCGAGTCATAAATGTTTGATGTTAAGGTCCCTTGACATGTTGGAGGAGTCCAACTATCCAAAACTTCCATTAATTTGATCCAAAACCTTCAAAAACAGCTCACTACGAAAAGAGGACAGTTTCGTAGCGAGCTTTAGCAACGTCTAAAAAGTAGCTTCTGCACCCAAGAAGTCTACTCCTTTGTTGTTCCATGGTGTCAATCAGGTCATGACACATCACCACCATAATCATCCCTCCTTGAAAAATGAAAAAAGTGAATTTAGAGGCAAAAGGCTGCTAGAGGTTTTTTCGTAGCGTTTTCCTGGCTTTAAGCCTAAGAAACACTACGAAACTGTGTAAAAGTGCAGAATTTCTAGATTTCAAAATTGTCTCCAAAAAGTGACCTCCAGCTGTAAAAACTTGATCTTCAGCATGCAATGAGACTTCTAAAACATATTTGATCTCAACGTAAGACCCCTGTGGTGTTTCCTCCTCATTAATGATCAGTTGAGTTATGGGCTCCTCAACCAAAGTCATCTTCAAACCTTTCTTCTCCCTCTCTTCATGAATTAGTTCTAGTTGTTTTTGTAGGTCTTTGACTTGGTCCTTCACTATCCTATTCTTAGATTGCAAATGCAGGTTCATTTTTCTGATATGTTTCACCTCTCCTCTCAATGGTTGAGTCCATTTGATCAATTGCTCTGTGTTGTCTAAAGTCTTTGACACACTTATTACCTGTTCTTCCCAAGTTTCCTTCATTTTTTCAAACTGTACCTTCTGAACCTTATGCTTCCTTACCTCTTTCTTCAAGAATGATATTTCATCATTTTCCAACTTCAAATGCTCCTTAAGGATTTCAATCTCTATTTTTTCAATGATTTTCTCTTGGCCCTTCTTTTTATTGATGACTAGATCTTCTTTTATAGGTGAGGACATGTCAATGATGCTTGGTGGTGGCTGAATAGTTGCACTGACCTTCTGAGCCTCTTTTCTTCTTTCCAAGACTTTTCTGGCATGTCTTGTAATTTGTTTTTTAGCTTGAAACATGAATCCTGCATCTTTACCTACAAATTCTAACTTTTTAGCTGTTTTGGCTTTCTTGAGCTTCCTTCCTCCCTCATCTATGTTGTCAGCTTGGACTATGGGAGTTTCTTCAATATCAATAGCATGCAAAATTTCCTCTAAGTTACCCTTAGCCACTGCTTGGCTTCTTGTAACCCTCTTGCTGCCATGTTTTCTCACTATTGGATTTTTTTTTGCAAGTGTGGCAACATGTGTATCAACCTTCTGCAAAGGCTCTGTTTCCATAATCATTGTCTCACCTTGCTCTGCCAGCTCAACTTGCTATGCCACTAAAGGTGATGGGATATCTTTAGGTTTGGGAGTCCTTTTGGGAGTGATAGCATCTACTTCAAAATCACTGATGAACAGAAAAGATGACCAGTCTCTGCCTAATCTCTTTAACTCCTCTAATACCGGCAACTTGATCAAACCATAATGAAAGAGTGAGGTTTCATTTCCTTATTTTTTAGCTTGGACCTTATCTGACATTTTAGCTAAGCTTTTGTATAAGTAAAAAGGTAAATCAAGAGACCTCTTACCTACAAAATGCAGCATGAGCCTAAGGTGGTAGGAATAAACCATGTGATATCTCCCTTCACAGGTGAAGTACTTATGATTAATTAGCAGCAGCTTTGAGAAGTTGTCTTTCATGTAGCTCCTTGGGATGGAATTTGTGAGATCAATCTCACTATGATTTGGCTTGATAAATTCCTTACAGTCTTGCATGGTGAACTTGAAGCCTTTAAACCACTGTTCTCCTCCTCTAGGGATTCCTGTTGCTGCTGCAATGGTCTTTGGTGTTACTGTGAGGTTTAAAATTTCCACCTTTGAAGTTATCCCATTGAAACTGATAACAAACTCCTTAGAAACCTGCACATGGCACCCTTGCAGTCTTTGGCAGAAATGCAAACACCTTGTTCTTCTAAACACCTCCAATGTAGTTGGGTCTTCATTCAACAAATTCATGTCTGATGGTTCATATCTGATGTAGTGGCCACATTTTTTGCTCTTCCTCTTTGCAGCCATGGTGATTTTATACCTTCTCTACCTCACTTGATTAGTGACACCTACAACTTTTGAAAATGCTAGCAACTAGCTTGGCTTGGTGAAACAACTTTCTAGAAATCATTAGCATGCAAATATGAAGCAAATAATGACAAAAGACTCAATTGGGAAAGGTTTTAAATTTTTGATGACATCTCATGGCTTAACCATGACTCATGCATGCTAAAAATAGTAATAATGACCTCAACCATGACCTTCGTACCTTGGAAATGACCTTAGCTGATTCGAATGACATCAACCCTGACAGTTCTAATCATGGACTGACACCTTACAATAGATTTGACAAGATAGATAGAAATACCCTTTTTTGTAGCATGGTTAGTTCATTTCCTTCCAGTTTCTCTACGAAACTATTAGGTAGATTCGTAGTGAAAATTTCCTTTTTACAGTGTAAATCACTACGAAAACAGGAAAAACTGGCTAAAGTGACCTTTTCGAATTCAAAAGCTTGGGAAATGAAATATTTCAGAAAATGATGACTAATGGGACATGCTATGACTTGAATAAGGGTGGGTTTGTACCTTAGGATAGGTTAATATGAAAAAATTTAAATTTTTCCTTTACCAACTTGTGATAAATGAACTTTATGACCATACCTTTGACAAATGAACTCTATGACCATCTCAAATAATGTTTCACTTTTTCTAAGTGATAACAAAGAGCATGGCCTAGACCTATGGGTCAGATGGGAACCTACTAAAACCCTGTACATGTTTACCCAACATAAGAAATTCATGCAGCGGAAGGGAGTGATATCCAAATTGGGACTGATTCACAGTGATATTTTTCAAAATGGGCGAGCATAATTCCAAGACATTCAGGAAGAAGCATTAGTAGTGGCCAAATGTTAGAAAATTATATATTATAAAGAAATGAAACACATAAAATATGTGGAAAACACAAACACATAAAACCAAAGAGACATAGATATATGTGGTTCACCCAGTTTGGGCTACGTCCTCCCCGAATAACCAGTCCTTCCTTTCTATTATCGAGAAAAATGAAGAGACACAACCTACATCAAAACTGTTGTAATAACCTCAGTTCTCTCTCACAATCTCCCTATCTGTTTCTCGCTCTAAAAATATGCATACAATACATAGCCGCAATACAATATCCTCATCCAAGCGAGGGGTTGCCTTCTAGGGAAAAAAAACCTAAACTAAACATAACTTCTACCATCAGATGGTCCGGCTAATGAATGGCCCTAGACCCCCCAGACAGCATTTAATTACGGGCAGCGTTGCCACCCCATTAAGGTACAGGGGTCCAACATTGCGATACAAAAGAAACAAGATAATCAGGCTCCACACCCAACACCGAACAGAGATGGCTAGCCTCTGTAAACAGTGTGAAGAACAGAGACCCATTTGGTTACTGAAACTTCAAATTTGTTGCCTCCAGGTTCCTTCTGTACAACAACCTAATTTTGAACATCGGTCCTACATGGATAGGATGTAGATATAGGTTCCCCCTCATCTAGTATCCCCCTGAAGACTATCATTACGATTATAAGTTACCAGAGGGGCACACCAACACAAAATTTGCAAAGATCAAACAGAGACATGGCTTTAGAATTTACAAAGAAGAGGTATACCCTGTAAATTATTTAACCCAGCTACACCTCAACCATTTTTTTGCATCAGGACTTGCAAAAAGGTAAGTAGGGGAGTATGTTGGGCCAAGAAAAAAGGTATGTTTCACCCCCACCTTTATCACAATTTTTCATGCACTTTTATATATTTTCCCTTCAACCTAGAAATAAAGTAGAGGGAAATTATGAAAAAGTTAAGCAGAATGGATTAGTGATAAAAGGAGTGTTTGATAACAACAAAACTGATTTTTCACTGCCTTTATTGATAAAGCAGCAAAATAGCCAAATCGTTGAATGGATGACCAAAGAACAACAGGCAAGGGAGGTGGGCGAAATCATATTGGCTCTTACAAATCAGCGAAAGATGGAAAGGTATGGCCATGCTTGGAGCACTCAATGGACATTCATGAAGAAGTAGGGTCCCATAATGAGAAAGATCTGTTACTACTCCTGAATGTGCCTTTAATCTATAAAAGGCCGAAGAATGAACAAGAAAAACAGTTCCTGTAATTTAATCTTTTTGTAATAAACATACTCGTACAGAATTGTAAAGTTTTGTACTAATGTATTTCTTGATGGATTAATGAATGATTTGGAGTTTTTGGAATAGACAACTTCTGAGTATTCGTCAGTAGTAGGCTTCAACTTCTGTGCTTTACATTTATTTACAAAATTTGTTTTTCCAGATTGTCCATTGCGTTTCACAATATATCATTTGAATTGGTTAATTTCAAGCATGAAATGTGATATCCTCCTTTTTAATAGACTAGTTTTCCATTCATGTTCTTTTATCTGAATTCAATTCTTTTTCAATTATTAGTTTAGTTCCACCATTTGATTGTTGTTCAATTATGCATATAGTTGACGTTGATCTTTTCATCATCATTATGATCATTTGGTTGATGTTTAATTTAGAAGGATGTTAATAGTTGATTAAAATAGAATTCCATTGCAAAACCTATAATAATTTATTGTTGTTCAATTTTATTAGACTTGTTGTTCAATTCGCCAAAGTTGTTGTTCAATTGCTCAGAGCGTGTTTTTCAATTGCATTTTATTCTTTTCAGTCCTAAGTAGTTATTTCTGCATAGGCTTAGAACAAAGTTAGCTCCCTTGAAGAATCAGAAGCATTTCATAATTCACCTCCATGTTGATTTTATTGAACTTCGAGAATTATGCCATCTTCCTTGTGACAAGTTAGAGTAGTTTTTCCCCGATGTCACTTGCATATACTATGCTTACACTCTTGAAATAACAAGAATTTTCCTGGGTTGATAATTAATGTAAAGCATTGAGGTTGCCTTTAAATAGTCACCTTTATGAACCAACAACAAGGAAGGGAAATTGCAGATTGAAAGGAATTGCAAGCCATTGATAAATACAAGTATTGGTAGAAATTATGCCCCAATATGTTATGTCCTGGAGGATTTTTTCCATAGGGGTTATAAGTCTGATAATTTTTCCCATACACTGGTTGAGGACCAGGATATTAATTTTGAGCGAACCATTGAGGTCCTATCTGAGCAACATATTTATTTTGTTGCGGAATGTAAGCAGTGCCTTGAGGTGAATTATATAAAACTCTAGTTTTACCTTGAGGAATATAAGTGACACCTTGGGGTGCACTATATACCACCTGAGATTGACCTTGAGGAATGTCAGTGGCACCTTGAGGCTGGATATGTTGCCTCTGGGGTGCAGGTTGACCTGGATGCTGTGGTTAAACAGGTTGTCCTTGCAGAGCAAGTTGGCCTAGATGTTGGGGTTGAACCAGTTGTCCCTGTGGTATAGGTTGGCCTGGATGCTGAGAGCCACCAAGTTGCCCTTGTGGAAGAGGTTGGCCTAATAGTTGGGATGAGCCAGGTTTCCCATGAAGAACAGGTTGAACCAGCTGAGCAGTAGAGGGTTGACCTTGTTGTAAAAAATTTGGGCCTTGTTGAACGTAAGGTTGGTTATGTGGCACAAAAATATGTCCTTATGATGGATATATTTTCCCCTAGGGAACATAAGATGCTCCCTGTTGAACATAAGGTTGACCAACAGGGCCATAGGGTTGTCCTTGTTGACTGAAGGTTGTCCCTGAAATTTTTGTCCTTGTGGACCATAAGGTTGTCCCTGTGGACCATAGGGTTGTCCCTATTGGACCGAAGGTTGTCCTTGAAAGGGTTGTCCTTATGGACCATAGGGTTGTACCGATAGGTACGTGAACTGGTTGGCATTAATCGGAGGCAAATAGATGGGATTTCCTTACTCATCGTAATGAACTACTACACTAAAAGACAAAATAGACACTAGTTTCGAGAAATTCGAAGGAAACGATCTAAAACAAAGAGATCAATCCAGCATGAATATCAACACACTCAAAACAGAGATGCATTCCTTCAAGAAAAAAGAGGGCTTTCAAACTGTTTCAGTGAGCAATGTAATATATGCTCAGGGTGATGGATGGAGATCTAAATGAACACCAAGATGATCATTCAACAACCCAATGACACGTAGAACCGACATAAAAACTAAGACAATCAGTCAAAAATATAAGAAGATAAACACCAAACTGACTCAAACTCAACTCAGAAGGTTCAGTGAGGAGGTAGTCGAACAACCGATAGAAGACACCTAGAAACCCTAGGATGACTAACTTCGCTGATCAGATAAGGGGAAAATAGCTGAGAAGAACGAGACAAGAGAGTCAAAGCAGTTCCAGTGGACCAATTAAAAGATAAAAATCCAACCTAGAGGCAATATACACTAACAAAACTCAGGGAAAAGGCTAAAATTTAACCTACAGGATTAGGCATGTCTGTCAAGCTATAATCTGCGCTAAACAGAGGATGGCGCGCTTGTGATAAAGGAAACAAGTGCCAATCAGCACGACTATTTAAGCAATAGCAGTGCCAAGCCGAAAAACTATGGAAAAGACAAAAATCCAATGAGAAAAGGTCAGACTTGACACTTTGAGACTGAATGTGACGGCCGAAAAAATTCAGACAGGCGGAACAAAGCAGAAAAGCGGTAATACGACCAAATTCGAACAGACAAGCCAAACAGTGGACGAACAACGAGAGACGAAAAACACACTGATCCCCAGTAAGGTCACAAAATTTTTGAGCAGGTAAATCCCCTCTGCGGATAGAGGTGATCCCTTAATCCCTAGAGTGGGTCTAGCAATAAGGGAATAAGCTAGAATTTCGGACTCCTAGCTTATAAATGAAAATGAGTTGGGATAGATGACCTACCTTGGTCCAACACTTTTGTTGTAGTTCGCAGCAGCGATCCTCTGATCTTTTTCTTCACACGTCACAGTCCTTCAATAATAATTTCTGTGTACCTGCACAAGGATCAAGTGAAAAATGGCAACATCCGAAAATATATTTTCATTTACAGCTATTCGATTGGTCAAGGAGAACCAAACATTTTGCATATGATCGAACACAAAATTGGAACCAAAAATCCAGTCATGTATTAATGATAGAGAAAAAAAGTTTACAACCTTAATGCCTTAACATTTCAGCCTCCTTCGACGGGTTCAGTCTAGCGTGTCTCAAGAATTCGTCGGGGATCGGACTTAGTGAGGAAATGGGCCTAAAATATCTCTCAAAAATGGATTCCTCTCTGCCTTATTCTTCACACCAGCTATAGTAAGTAATGTTCAGCTAGCTGAAACCATGTGATAAGGAAGTATTTAAAGGAGAGGAGGAAGTGGCTTGGGATCCCTCACAAGGTGGAAGAGAGGCCTTATCCTTTGGGGAGTTGCTCAATTGTAGGAAACAAGAAGCCAAAGGGAGGACTTCAACATTATTCAGTTGAACAAACCATGATGACTCTGCTCACGAAGTTGTTAGGCATGGAAACTTAGTTTCTATTTTTTTTAAATTTCCAAAAACATCTTGATGCGGGTGACCCACTGAGATAGAGCACCAATGGGCGCGAGGCCATAACTACCTATCAAGGCCGACCCAAAATCATATGTTTTTGATAGCCTACTTCAGGAATGATCAGCAGAGGAAATGTTCTTGACATGTCGAGGGATGCAATGAAACTTTTTGCAAGGTATAAAAAATACACATAAGTCACTGAAATGGTCCTCCAATGTTTGGGACAGGGATTGCAAGGACGGTGACAAAATACTCTGTAAGGAAAACCTATTTTGAGTCATAGTTCTTGTAGGTAGAACGTCTTGTGGATAGACACACCACTATTGGTGAGGGTATTTGACCACGTTATGACAAAGAACATGCCATGTACATCATCATCGTTAGAAAAAATTAATGAAGTGTAATCCACTCTCTTGACACCGGGCCAGAAGATGTATCCCACACTAGGTGAACTCCGTTATCAATTTTTTTTTTTCTTGATTTGCTGATTGTCATTATGTTTCCTCTTGTTTAAGGATGAACATGTGGTTGTTTATTATTATTTTAAATGAAATTTTGATAACATCACAGAAGTAAGAGATCTTGGATAATTACGGTAGCTGAAGGAACCCATACCAATTTGGTATCAAAGCAATCTTCTCACTGATGTGAATGGCGAGTGTTAATGATTAAGCGTACAACAATGGAGGATGAAAAATAAATGCATGAGGCCTTCTTAAGGATGTCAAAAATGGTGGAAATAATGTATGAATCTTATGAGAAGAGAATAGAGGAACGATAGAAATAAGGAGAAGAGAATATGTTCCATCCATGCCTTCCAATGAACATTCATCACCTTCATGATCAGCCTGAGCCTTCAAGCTAAGAAAACTGAAGTGAAGAGGCTTCTTTGAGAAGAGAAAGAGGAGAAGAAAATATTTTAGCTTCAGTTGCAAGCCACAGAATTGGTCTTGGAAGAGTTGAAGTGGAACGACCATAGCCTTCAAGCAGAGGATGTTGAATTAAGGAGGCTTCTACAAGAAGAGAAAGAGGTGAAGTAGAGATTGTAGCTTCAGCTACGAGCCACAGAAGAGGCCTTGGAGGAGTTGAAGCAAAACGAAGGCTTAGATAAGCACTCATCACTTGTTTTAGAATCAATAGTTCAGGTAAACAATTTTTTTCTTTCTTTAGTTTCATCTCCACATGATGTTATTTCTGTTGGAAATGTGGAGGTACCCATTATAGGAACTGGCATGAGACTCCTTACCAAGATGGGGTACAAAGGAGGAGGACTTGGTGTTAATGACCAAGGAATGAATCAACCATTGGAGGTCATGCAAAGACCTCAATTCGCAGGTTTGGGATACACCGAAGGAGAATTCTTAAAGGTGTTAGAATCTCCCAATACATTGTTGAAACTGCTAAGTAAATACAATGATGGGAACACATCACCATCATCACATGAAAATGCACTGCATAGAAAGAGATAAGGTAAGCTCTCTTCAAAATAATTTCCCCAACGAAAAACAAGAAAGATATAACAAGTTTCAATATTTTAGATTTCATTTTGATTACAAGCATGTTTCTAATAATGGACGAAAATCATGGCATTAAAAACTATGTAGTTTTTTTGGTTTACATAACCATATGATTGTTGAGTACTGGAAGAGACTGGAAGCAAGAAAGAGGAAGAGGCGTGAAAGTACTTCTCCACATCAGGAAAAGAAGAAGGTTAAGTAGGTCTCAAGGAAGAAAAAAATTTGCAGTCTTTGCGATAGAGGCGGTCATCAAAGAACCACGTGTTGTACGCTCCATCTAGAACAACATCACAAAGACAAAGTGCTCATGCATGAACTAGTTGAACATGTTTTTTGACAAGAAAATCCACCATAGTGAGATGACCCATTCACTTTGATAAGTGAGAAATGGTCTTTCTAGATGTGTTAGCTTTTCATGGCTGAATTTTTTAAATAATGTGTTACGACTTAAAATGTAAAAATGTAATATTCCAAATTTGGAACAACTCAGCAAGCATGCACTAAAAACGCATTTCCAACAACTTATGCTATAAAATAACAAAATTAACTCTTGGATCCTGTAGATCATTCAATACACAACCTAAATCCAAGAATAGAGATGAAACAAATCAAACTAGGTGGGTTAAACAAATCTCCCACACCTAGGATTAGCAAAAAGAGCTAAAACCCCAAACACTGCAACATAAGAAATACTACATAAAAGTGAGGGCACAGTATAAGAGAGGTTTTATACATATAAATTATAGATACAAATATATCTAGAGTTACATTAGTCAATATGCCCAGAATAATGAGATCTAGTCTCCTCTATACAAAATACAAGAGGACAGGGCAAGGGTTTCTTGTCAAACACTCTGAATACAAATGGTGATTTTTAGAAAATTACTGAATAATCACTGCAACTAAATAATTTGAGTATAAAATTCTGTAATAATTAATATCTAATTCATATCTGAACAAGGTTCTTCCCCCATGGAAGAATCCATCCTCCAATCACAGGAAAACTCCCCGAAGAGCCACAAGAGTCACTGCTAAAAATGCCTTGCAGAAATAACGCAATTCCTGAGTGGAATAATGCTAGAAGTGATGGTAATGTGTTGGCCTGATACAAAAGATCTAATATCAGCCTAGGAATGCTTCAAACTAATCCTCCAATGAAAGGAAACCTCCTTCTGTGAAAAACCAGTTCAGAAAATGGGTTTCTCAACCCTCCCCAGCAACACCCTGCAACTCAGCTCAACCTCCTGCAAAAACTGCGCTAAACCTGAAGACTGAAGCTTGGCACCAATGCTAGATATGAGGAATGATGGATCATATCTCTCCCAAGAGTTACTAAAAGGGAAGAGAAGGAATTCCTGAACAGGAATCCCTTAGTGCTAAGCAGGACTAGCAATCTCGGCTAAACAACTAAGAGAGCAAAAGTCTAAGCAGACATGAAAATGTAATACATAAGGTAACCTCCAAATGGCTTCCATCCTCTTCCTTATAAACTAAGTGAGCCTTCTCACCTTGGGTCCCACTCAATAGGGTTTCCACCTCCACACAAACAATCTCCCTCCAAAATTGCGTTGTGCCTTCATTAGAGTCACTCCTCTAAACTGCGTTGTTTGATTTGGTCAAAGTTGACCTCTTCAACTTGCTTCAGCCCTTTTCAAACCTAAGGGTCTTCAATCCAGATCACATATAGCTATCTAGGCTGAGACTCATTCACATTGAGCTCCTTTATTTGCTAATCCACTCCTACATTTACATTGTTGACTTGGTCAAACTTGGCCTTGTCCACATGCAAAATATCCCTGTTCAGACATGAGAGTGTAAAATCCAGCTGGCATTATGATCCCCTTACACAACATGATGGATTTTATCCTTATTTCTATAATGCATGGGTCTCCTCACCCTTTTATTCATCTCCTAAGTGACAATGGAAAAATTCAGTATTCTAAATTTTTGCATGCAAATTTTGGAATATTACAGTCCTCCCCTCCCAAATGTTTCTTGTCCTCAAGCAACTGCAAGGATAGGACTGAAGAGCATCTTATTCTCCCCTGTAGCAACCTCATAAGATAAAATCCTCCAAGGATCAAGGTTTTGCATCATCAATCTATCTCCAAGTTTCCCCTCCCAAGTAAACAAACTAGCTTTTGGTGTACATCCCAAATAGCTATCTTTATGTGACAGTAAGATATAAATGGAGGCACCAATGGGTGGTATAAAGGCCTTCTTGAGGCATGAGTTCTGATATATATTGGGATCTACCATCCCCATGTGAATCTCCCATCCCCAAGCTATCATCCATACAAAATTATTTGCCTCCCAACATGGCAACTCCTAGAAATCATCCTCCACCTTGAGCCCCTGTAAAGTAGGTGGGCTGAAATTCTGAACATGGTAGACAAAGTGGCCTACCCCACGCTATCCTCCCCTCCACTTAAGATAAGTGCAGAGAATTTTCTAACCTTGGGCTGCAATAATGTTTCTCTCAAATGGCAAGAAGAAAACTAGATCTCCAAAGATCCCTTTCCCAACGCAATGAATCAAGTCAGCCCAAACCATCTCATACATGATGGATAAGAAATCACCACTATATGGCATCCCATCCATCTCATTGCCCTCCTCATAAAGAAAAAAATATTTTGCTGTAGTGGCCATGTCTCTTCTTGTTGGACGGATAAGTTGTTCTTGCAGACAAGGCATACCTCCCAAGTGTCCTATGGACAGCTAGCAACAAACGGATAAACAAAACTATCTTTCTCTAGATATATTTCGATTCATAATTAAATGCTATAAAGGTTTAACAGTTTTACCTTTGATCAAACGCTTGTTTGTAGTAGTAGTACTTTAGTCACCCGAAAGAGTTATCTTTGAAGATCTATAATCACAAAAAAAAAACATCAAATAGCACCTGCATAGCATATATTCATAAATCATATCCATTATGGTGATCAAGGAATCCATAAAATAAACCAATAAATTGACAGCTTATTGAGAAAAACGGATTTATTTGTATTAACTTAAATAAGAAGAGCCTTACAATCGTGTCTGCCTTGATGTTGTACAAGTCTTCCTGGGGTCTGGAATAGGCGTTTCCTTTACTCAGATCAGCCTTGCACTCTTCCAACCGAGATGCATATAGGTATGTAATCCTTCCCACATGAAATCTCAGCTAAAAAGGTCTAAGTTTCAACAGCACTTCGCCTCCAACAATACTAAAACTTCAACTCATCAATTGTAACCCCTTGAGGCTGCCCTATGCCTCTTTTTATAGTGAAAGAGAGGAGGTTACAGCTCCATACAAGAGGGGATAGAATCCTCCTTCAAAGGGATTAGTTCCTTACATCAAGGGGTTAGCTCCTTATTGGATGGGCTGCATGAACATGAAAGGAGATTACTTTCCACCACAGGAATGTTTCTAGAAGCTTCCAAAAATGACCTTAACTGAGCTTATAGATTTTACTTGCACCTTTTCTAATATTTTACAGGGGTCCGCACTTTTAATAAGCAGAAAGTGTGCTTGGCTACGCATGATTTATAGCCAAAAGGTGCGGGACTACAGGCGAAACTAGGAGAAAGTGCAGTACCAGAGTTTTAAGGCTTTTATGAGCTTTTCTCTTAGTTTCAAAGCTTGAATTTGGGAACTTTGATATTGTAGACTTCAAAGGGAGTACTAAAATGTCATGGTGACAAATTTTAGTGTAACAAATTCCCCCCTAAAGTGCAAAATCTGAGAATACTCAAAGAATGATGTGCTTTATCATTTCAAGGATTAGCCTGTGGACACCCCAGTCGGAACCCTGTAAAACAATTTAACGCAACACACACACACACACAGAGATATATATATATATGGATCATCGCAGAGGTAGGCATTCCCATACTCAGATCAAAACTAACTAAACTTGTTCTGATACAGAAATTATTTTAATATTACATCAATAGTGTAGACACAGCATGGACACAGCCATCTGTAATGAATCGTCTACTGCATAATGAATAATCAAACTCCTCGCAGCCCAGATGGTGGAAACTAGATCTAGGGTCTTGATTTCTGCTTCCCGAACTAGTACGATTCTATCCATGCGATTAAATGTGTTGAAGTCGAACATGGTAGAGACCACTTGATTACCAGTCAATGATGTGAACTGTTAACAAGTGTGAGAGAAACCACCAATAATGAAAATGGCTCTCAAAGTACTCATTACAATCCATGAAATGTGAATAAGTGATCCGAAGTCGAACATTTCAAGGAATCATTCGATCGAAGGTCAATGATGTAACCTGTCGTCGAAAGCGAGAAACCTACCTTTAAGGCATGCAGATTCCAAGGTACTGACGGATTCTAGATCAATTTCCTAGATGATGAGTTGTCATCGATAGAAAGTGATCCGTCGTAAGCAAGCTCACGATAGGAAACCATAGATCAAGTTTTGAAGAATTTTTTTGCGAGGACTGACTAGGGATGGTCAACGCGAATGGAGACAAATGTTTGCAGATGAATGGTTTGTTTAACTATCCTCTTGAACACACAATGACACTACAGATGGTTTGGTGACAGTTGCCCTAAGATAATACCCAAAAACTGGCTAAAGACTTTCAATGTGGTTTGATTAACTGATAGGCAAAGGATTTCCCAACCCAAGTGGAAGTGTGACAAAAAGTGTCGTGTTCAAGAGTGGTGTAATGCTTTTTACAAATCAAAGTGTAACAAATGAATCTATTTTTCTCTCTTTTCCCCCACCATTTTTGGCAAGTACCTCTTTATTTTTGACAAGCTTGAGGAGGATAACATTTGCTTGTTTATAAGCTCATCCTTCGGATGAGTCCAACTTAGTTTAAAATCAAACCCTAAGAAGGAGTGGTCCATTCCTGTTTGCAATCGACAGGTCCTTTACTGTTAAATTTTAACGAGTCCAGTATAGGAGAAACTCAGTGTTTTTCATTTTTAGGGAGTCAGAAGAAAAAACTTAATAAAACTCCATGGGTGTTCTTTTTTGTAAATTTAGTCCCTTAGGCCTGAAAAAGGATAAAATAATGCAAGAGAGAACTCTATTGACCATGATTAGTCAACGTATACCTTTTTCGTAAATAGTCCATTTCAGTCTAGGAAAGGGGTAAACTTATACTGAAAGGACAACCGTTCATTTACTTTAACAAGTTCAAATAGTCAAGTACTTGGCGATCTTTTCATTTTTAGAGAGTCTGAAAAGGGCTTAAAAGAGGACTCCATGGTTTCTCTTTTTCGTAAAATTTAAAGAGCCCGAAAAAGTGATAAAAGTTTACTCTTTGTCAAAAATGACCATTTTTCTGCACAAAAACTCGAAAAATTAAACATAATTGTTTCAATAGTAAAAAAATAGTTTGAAAAACTGATTTTTAAAGTGAAAAATAAACAAATTTAAAATTCATCTATTCAAAAAAACTTATAAAAAGGAGTTTTTCAAGTTCATTTTTACCGTTTGAATTTGGAGTGAAGTTTTAAGAGCTCTAGGCAAAAAACACTTCAGAGAAGATTCTAGGCAAACCAACCATCGGAATCTAAAAATGTTTGTTTCAGGTAATCCACAACCTCCTTATCTTTCATTTCATCCATTCATTTTTTTAATTTAGGGTCAGAGTTTCATTTTTGGGAGGAAAATATGCCGAAAAATTCAACCTCGGGGGTCCGCACCTAATGCATTAGGTACCTGCGGACCCCGAAACTTTTTTACAAAGAAAAATGTCGGGGGACCACACTTTTAACACAGAGCCCATGCGTATCTATGCACTGTCCCTGAGCATAAAGTGCGGAGGCACCATGACAAATTCAAAAACATATTTTCTTCCTAAATTACCCAAATTTTTTTCTTGAAAATGATTCTAATCCTTCATTTTACTTGTTGTAGGATATCTACAATTCTTATTTGGCGAGAATGGAAGCACGAAGAGGTAGATGAAGCAGCGATAAATCATTAACCTAATTTGCAAGCTTTAAGAGTATGCGGGCTTTACAAATTTTGGGCTATCAGTGGCATGAGAGCTCAAGTGGATCTTCTTACTTGGCCGGTAAGTAAATGGGATGTTCAGGACTAGTGTTTCGTGATCGGAGGTCACCAGCTCGCGATTGAGCTGGAAGACATCTATTTTTTGACTGGTTTGTCCAAGAGAGGTGAACCACTATCTCTATTTGGGGCTAGGCCAGGTGGCCAGTCTGTTGACAGCCTAAAATTAGAGTTCTGTAATGATGAAGCCAATCCCCGAGACAAACGGATTGACATAAAAACTATCATCTGTCCCGAGCTAAAAGTGATTACTTTTACCATTGTCAATTTGTGTGGAAGTGCAGCTTTTCATGTAGCCACTGGATCTCAGATGCGCATAGTAGTAGATTTCTTTCGAGGCACCATATTCAACTGGTGCGAGGCAGTGTTGGAAAATGTGAAAGGCCAACTTACCAAGGCAAAGAATGGGAAGCTAAAAAACTTCGGATATGGGTCCATTGTAGTCACCTTTTCTCTAGAGAGGATCCCCATGTTAGCCCCGCAACATATTCATGTTGATGCTGGTCAACCTCGAGAGCCTAGGATGGTTTGTTGGGTTGCTTTGATGGCCCACCACAGTGAGGGTGGGGATATTGTGAGACTTCCCTCTACATATTTTCATTGGCTGGAACGCAAAATTTTTGTTATAGAGGATTTTCATTATTCTAGCATGGACTTTCGTGGTTACCGGGAGATACCCCTTCCTCCAGGAGCTCAGTGGGATGAGTCAGGTAAAAAATATTTTTTGACATGTTCTAATTTCTAATTTTTATTTTGTTTTTTAATTGTCCAAAACTGATAACAAAAATTTTCAAATGCAGATGTGGGTCAAACTCAACCAGCCATTCTCTGCCCCTTTGACCGGAGGCAAAGGGATGCATCAGCAGCACCACCACCCCCATAGGATCAGACTACAGAGATCCTAACAGACTTAGAGCACCATCTGGAGTGGCTCACCATAGATATTCCTGAAACTACTATAGATGATATCCCGCTCCGTCTACAGAGATATTTCATAGGTGTTCCTGGACCATTCAGGAGGTTTTTGACTAGGGTGGCACGAGCAGTGGTGTATTATCGTAATAATGACCACGGATAGTGGATTATTGACTTGTAGACTCATTTTTGTATCACTTTTTTCCGATCATAAGGCATTTTGAGCCTATGATCAAAGACGATGTACTATTTTTTGAACACTACATTTATACTATGATATACTATTATTTCCATTTTACCTGTTCAATCATGTTATGGAATGTTGATTTGTTACTTCGTTATCGCAAATGTCTATTTATAACATTAGAAGCAATTTCATCTACTAATGTATTTAAATTTCTTGAAATGTGTTGATATTCAATATAATCGAACTCTCGTTCCAAGAGACAAACCCTTAAAAATAATCTTAATAATATTGGATTTCTAATGGCATATACCTAGTTTAACTATAATACAACGAGTTCAGAATCTAACTTAATGATAAAACTCCGAATTCCAAATGAAATGGATTCCAATAATAATTCAATAACTGCACTATATTCGGCAATATTGTTCATCGTTTGACCGAGACTTACCCCATGCATCGATACTAACTCGTTAGTGGGTGAGTAAATAACCCAAGCTACGGAAGAGATGTTCCGTGTACTACAACAAGCACCATCAGCAAAACCAATATACGTTTGAAAGGATGTCTACATCTGCGATATCAAAAGTATCCAGATAAACAAGAATAATAGTAAGATCACACTTACGCTAGGCACACATTTCTAATCTATAACACACCAGCTAAAAAGTAACTAATATACAGAGAAGATATCCACACAAAATCAAGCGTAATATCTCTTCAGATAAAGTCCATTTCTGGGTTTACCTAAAGAGACCCCGTCAAAATCAATCAATTCATAGGCCCCTTTTGCAAGATGTCGCTTTACAATATAAGGACCATGCCACATGGGTTCAAATTTCCTAGCCCCTAGTTTATTGTTGGCTTGATCGTAAATCAAAATTAGGTCTCCTTCTAAAAAATTATGAGGGGTAATACTTCTATCATACTGAGCTTTCATTCTTTTCGCATGAGCCTCAGTAGCTAATGCAGTGGTGTGCCGATTCTCATCTAATTGAGCCAAGTATAAAAAACACTTCTCCTCTTCAGAAGTGTCTGGTAGTAACTCTATGGCTAGTTGAAGTGATGATATCTCACATTCAATGGGTAATACTACTTCTATACTGTAAACCAATTGAATAGGGGTAAAACCTGTCGATGTTTTTGCTAAATTTTGATATGCCCAAAGTGCTGAAAAGAGCATGGTATGCCAATTCGACTTATGAATTCCAATGATTCGTTTGATCATGGTGACTAAAAATTTATTAATCGCTTCAACTAAACCATTGGCCTACAGATAATATGGTGTAGAATTGTTATGGCATAGGCCAAGTTGGTTCATTAACTCGGTCATCATGATATTTCAAAAATGGCTCCCATGATCAGTAATTATCACTTGGGGTACACTGAAACGAGCAATCACATGATTGAATACGAAAGTAGCTGTAGTTTTTCCATCTGCCGCAAATGTAGGCATCGCCTTGGTCCATTTGGTAAAATAGTCTACTGCTAGAATAATATACCCATACCCCCTGACCAAGTGAGGGTTACATGTAATGAAATCGATGCCCCATTTTGCAAAAGGACCGACGGAAATTATGGGGTGAAGAGGAGCAGGTGGTGCACGCATTTTTTGATCGAAGATTTGACAATTATGACATTTTCAGACCACGTAAATACAATATTTAAACATGGACTGCCAGAAATAACCTGCGTGTAATATCTTTTGGGCTATGGCGTACCCAGACATATGACTACCACATGCTCCGAAGTGACAGTCATTTAAAAACTTTTCGGCTTCGTCATGAGTTAGAAAATGTCGAAAAACTAAGTCCGCACCACGACGGTATAGTGTGTCGCCAACAATATGATATTGTTGAGACTGGAAACGAATTTTTCATCGTTGCGACCGTGAAAGCTCAGGCCTAAAATATTGGGTCTGAAGATATTCAATAATATCTCCATACCAAGGATAAATGGTACTAATAAGAAATAAGGATTCATCCGCGATTGGTTGTTCCACCACAGTTTTTGTATCAATACGTGGAAAATCACACATAAGTTCAGCAAATATTAATGATTTTTTTTATTTGGATTTTTCAAATTCCAAATCAAAATTCTACAGGATAACAATCCATTTAGAGTATTTTCCCCCTAGCAATTGTTTGTTCAAGATGTAAATCATAGGGTTACAATCAAAGATCACTGTCGTTTTGCGTAAAAGTATGTAGTGACGAAAACGTTGGATAGCTTTTACAGCTACCAAGGCCATTTCTCCACATGTGAATATTTGATCTCAGTCAGATGCAAATTTCGACTAAGATAGTAAATCACATGTTCACTATGGAATTCATCTTCCTGAACTAAAACCATCCATATCATGGAATCGGAAGCGGCGAGGTACAAAAAGTAATCTAGGTTGTAGTTGGGAGGATGTAGTAACGGTGCATGGGTCAATTCGTTTTTCAAAGCATCAAAAGATATATCAACGGCCTCATCCCAAAAGAAAGGAATGTTTTGTTTCAACAACCTAGTGAAAACTTTCGTTAACTCGGCGTAGTTAGGAATGAATCGACGTAAAATGTTTGCTTTCCCTTGCAAACTTTGGAGTTGGCGAAGAGTAGAAGGAGGAGGTAAATTGATGATTGCCTCAACCTTCGATGGATTGACACGAATGCCTGCCTTCGAGACAATAAATCCCAATAATTGTCCAGATTCTACACAGAAAACACATTTGAGAGGTTTCAAACGAATCTTATAGTGCCTACATCATATAAAAATTGCTGGTAAATGAGTAATATGATCTTCTTTGTGTGAATAATGAGCAGGTAAATCATCGAGGTAGGGTTGCACAATATGTTTAATGTGGTGAAATGAATAAGACATGGCCCTTTGAAAAGTGGTGCCAGTGTTCTTAAGGCCAAAAGGTAATTTGCGATAATAAAAAGTTCCCCATGGACAAATGAAAGTTGTTTTAGGTTGATCTGTAGGGAGTATGTTTATTTGATTGTAGCCGAAAAATCCATCCATGAATGAGAACATTTCACTTCCAGCACAATCGTCAATAATTTGATTGATGTAAGGGGTTGGATAATTGTCTTTAGGACAAGCTCGATTTATATCCCTATAATTGATACATACTCTTATTATTTCTTGTTTTTTATTGACCGAAACAATATTAGATACCAAGTCCGTTAATGGGATCGGATAAATAAAAATTGCATGAAGTAATTTTTCAATTTCTGCTTTGATAGCGGCAGCTTTTCTCGAATGAATCTAACGTAATTTCTGTCTGACGGGTTTGGCATCCGGATATGTCTTAATTTCATGTACAACAATCGATGGATTGATTCCTAGAATTTCTTCATATGACCAAGCAAAGATGTCATGGAATTCCTGAAACAGGGCCTTATATTCTTGAATTTCTTCAGGTGTACAAGAAGCACCTATGTGAATGTTTTCAACAATTCCAGGTTTTACTGAAATGTCAAGAGGAACCGTCCTAGAAATATTTTCTAAATTCAATTTAGAATCGACATGTGAGAGAGGATTCTGAGGTTCTTTGACGTAATCAGTGGTAAAAATGGAGGAAAAATCATTTTCAAAATGATCGAGATCAGGTAAAAATGAATACCTATGGTGTAGATCTTCCCATGGTAATTCATCTACCAACAAGAATTCACGAATATGTTCATCAGTATGGAAACCTTGTTGAGGAGGATCTGGAATTGGTGTCGAAGCTAAACTCGATACTGAAAATGACTCTTGATTGATCACATTCACTGGATCATATTCGGTTGAAGGAGTATTAGAAAATGACTGTACTTGCTGATATGCTAGCTCAAAAGGACTCAAAGGCATTGGGCCCTCGAAAGAATCCAATTCTGATTCTGAAGGTACTATCCAAGGATCATCAAAGGAAATAGTACTTGATGTAATCATATTGATATTAGCAATATGAGTTTTTACATTAGGAGGAGGCAGGGAAAAAGTTCCTAGTAAATCTGAATCTTTAATCAAACCTACTCCAACATCCTTATAAGGGATAGTCGATTTTCCGATATGTTGGATGCTATCAGTAGAGGCTGGGTGGGATGAATAATATGAGAGATGATCTATCTTAACGATATTTCCTTTATGAGGAGACATGATGAGACGAAAGATCGATGATACAATAGTAGTCATGGCGTAAGACAAACTATGACCCAGAAGAAGGTTGTAATCCAGAGGGGCATCAACCACTTCCACATCTATATTAACCACTTTGCCTTCGACCTCTATTGGTAGATCTTGTAAAATACGATATGGCTGAAAACCTCTTCCATCGAAAGCTTTGAGAATAGTTGGTGATTGGTTGATTTTTGGAGAACCAAGTGATTTCTAACATTTTATCGACATTATACATGTAGAAGCCCCTTCATCAACAACAATACAAAAGATACACTTGTTTTTTACTATTACCGAAATCTAAAAAGCCATTTGATGAGGTAGGCGAGGTGTAAAATTTTCTAAATCGAAGATCATGAGGTTCAAATCCTGGAGATCTACGGCTCCTAAGGCTGACAAAAGTAATTTTCTTTGGGCTGGGCATGATTGCAATACTTCCAAAGCTGACATTACTGAAGGGGAAATTGCCAAATCTTCAATAATATTGTAATTCTGAGCAGCTCTCACATGTGGATTAAAAGCTGATTTACGAAGTACACCTTTTGCAAGTGGTTTAATCACTAAGTTAGGACTTTGTTTCTCGATCTGTAATGGATTAGAAACTGAGGGAGATGTAGTCGATGCAGAATTGGATGTTTCTGCTTCTTTATCAGTATTTTTACTACCGTAATCTTGCGATTGCATCGCAACCATGAAAATATCCTCAACTGGAATGGACGAAGATCCAACCATGTTACTATGTTGAGTGGGAAAGGGATCCTTCAAGACATCAGGTATAGGTGAACCCTTAACGAATTTTGATACCTCGGCTCTATGCGGGCACTCTTTTGTAAAATGATCCTAGTCACAGATGAGACAAGGATATCGAGGTTTACGTTTTTCATCATTTGGTTCATTTGTATCAGTTTTCTCTTTTGAAGATTTTTTCTTTTTATTCTTACCTTTCTTCTTACCACCGGTTTTAGATTTGGTTGTAGATGTCTCTACAACATGGATATCGACGGATGTTTCAAGGGAAGAATCTCCTTTGGGTGAATTGGGTAAAGTGATAATAGGAGTAGTCTTGGAAGACTTCTTCTTACTCTTACCAGTACTAACAGAACCAATTACACCATCAGTGGCATGAGAGCCAGAAGGAGTTGTAGTTAACTGACCAGGTCTCGATAAATCAGGAATTTTATCATACAGAGTACCTAATTGAGTATAGACAAGGTCAAGGTACTGAGCTTGAGAAATAACTTGCTCTTCCGTAACAACGCCTACTTTGGCCACATATTCAGTAATTTTGGGCAATAACGATTTAATAAACCATTCAGCCAAAATTTGATCAGGAATAAAGACTTTCACTAAACGCCTTCTACGTCTCCATTCATGAATGTGATCAGATATGTACGTAGATGTAGACTGCTTTAATGAAGTCAGCAATTTTGGACCATTGTCGTATCTGACAGGCAACTGAAAATGGGTTAAGAAAGAAGTAGATAGCGCCTTAAAATTATTAAAAGAGCTGTGTGGTAACTCAATGTACCATTTGGTAGCTAGACTAATGTGAGTTCTCTGAAAAAGACGTAATCGAATAGAATCATCGACTAGTGAATTGGATGTGCACCAAAGGTGATAAGTCATAACATGATTGGATGGGTCCTCTCCCTACTTACCTTCAAATATCAGAATATCACTGGGCAACTTGTTAGGCATCGGTGGCCAATATGGAAGATAAAAAATGGGATCGTTCATAAGGCGCGACAGATCTGGTAAATCTAAAGTTGCTATGAATGGTAACCAATGGCTAGGGTCTTGATAACCTTGAGTGATCAAACCAGTGCCAGGAGGAGGATAGCCAGGATATCTTGGAATCAGATGTGCATTTGGAATCGTGAAACCTCCTGAGTAACTAGGATTAACCGGACCATACTAGGGTTGTTGTGGTATTTGATAACTATACCCAGGGTATGGCTGATACTGATATGCTGGATTTTGTGTAGCTTGGCCAATTTGATACTATCCCTGGTACGGTTGATAAGTAAACTGAGGTTGACTAGAAACAATCATACTAGTACCAGCTTGTCCCCTAGGCATCATACTAGTACCAGCTTGTCCCGTAGGCATCTGGACCATAGTCTGAATTGTAGGTCTTGACTGTGGTACATAGGCTTAAGGAATTTGTACTGATGTAGGGATAGAAGAAACCGGAGCTATAGATACTCCAGAAACAGGGGTTGTAGGTTGAACATAGGTTGCAGTAGTTGCAGCAATTTGAGGTGGAGTCTGAGGTGTACTGGGCCCAGGCTGCTGAACAGAACTAGGTGTAGGGATTTGAACAATAGGCTGAACAGGTTGCTGGGTTGGACCAGAAACTAAAGGCTGTCTAGGTTGATTAGGTAATTGCACATTAGGTTGCATAGTCTGTCGAACTTGCGATGGATTCCACACCATGTTCATTCTAAGGTATTGACCCATAGAAGGTTGTACATATGAAGGACCATAGTCTGATTGAAAGTAGGGTTGATAGTTAAGTGGTAAATTTCCAGTTCCTTGTAAAAATGATTGACCGGAAGGCGGTTGGAAACCTTGAGTTGGGTACTGACCTTGAGGTTGATAACCTTGAGGCACGTACTGAATCTGGGGTTGATAAGGACCCTGAGGAATATACTGAGTCTAGGGTTGACCTTGGGGTATGTACTGTCCTTGAGGTTGATAACCTTGAGGTATGTACCGTCCTTGATTTTGTTCTCTAGGTAAATAATACTGTCCTATAGTTTTTCCTGGTAGAAAATTACCTTGAGGCTGTCCCCCAGGCGGTAACTGACTACCTTGAGGTTGCTCCCCAGGCGGTAACTGACTACCTTGAGGTTGCCCCCCAAGCGGTAACTGACTACCTTGAGGTTGAGGATTTGGAATATTACCAGACATCATAAAAATTTGCTCTATGTTCGACATTTCAGTTTTAGCTCCATTCATACCAGTTAATAACACTCGTTTAGTTGGTCGAGGAGTTGCTCCTGAGAAAGTACCAGAAAGTGACTGGTACCTCAAAGGAACAGAAGGACCACTATATAAAAATGTTTCCGGTAATTGGGAAAACATAGATGACTCACTTGACATGATTGATGAAGGATAATAACCCCTTGGTGTAGGATGAAAAGGAATTCGGGGTGGTGAAAAACTAAGACCCGGGTTCTCTAAAAAATCTGTCAATGAAAAATACCAAGCATCGCTTCTCAAAGGACTGTAGAATATAGATTCACGCTCCCTAAGATTCAAAGTCTATTCGGTTTTGGGAAGAGTTATTTCTTCGTCTGGACCGACAAGTTCTTCAACGGAAATGAGGTCAGAAGGAAGATTTTCAGTAATAATATGTCTTACCCTAGGTGAACCAGGATCGCTAGAAGTTGGAGTAACAAATCCTGAAGATGGTTCCAAAACACCAGGTTCAATGTCAGGTTTGGAAATTTCAGGTTCTTCAGTGAATTCACTGGAAGGAGAAATACTACCAGTAAGCTTGGAAAACTGAAATCGGCTCTTGAATATGCTTTGTTGTTTGTAGTTGATAATCAGGATAAACAATAATATATGACTCTCCTGCTTCTATTGATCTAATTCTACTGTCAGTAGGCGATACTAGAGCTGGAAGCCCTTCAAGCTGGCTTGGTGTATATTCAGGGGGCTTCCCCTGAAGTCTGCACGATTGTCTTGGTAATTCAGCCACGATTAAAAATTATTAGTCACACGCAATCGAATGAAAATTTCAATGAAAACTCCTAAAGTCACTAAGGAAACAAACAAATGAATCACACGCTTAAAAATTTAGGAGATCAAACCACACACAAATAGTAACTTCCCACACTAAAAACACTAGTTGGTGATGAAATCCAACGTCATAGTATTTAATGCAGAAAGGGAAGTTGGAACAGTTACCTCGACAACCTGCTTAATGAAACATACCGGTGCAAGTTTCTCCACTTAAACCATCTCGAGTGAAGATAACCCTTCGAAGAGTCCAAGTGAGTCTAAATGACGTCTGCTCTAGGTACAGTGGGATCTTTCCACCACTGTCACCTTAGGAAAAAAACCGTAAGATTATGGTCACTATGGTTACCAACAGGAACTAAATACCTGGGGGAACAGTCTACGGTCCGACATACGCACAAGGGGAGAGTTACAAAGCTCAATCCCCTTGAAGGCTCCTTAACATAATCCAAGGTATACTGACAAGTGACCCCAAGCTCCTCGACAATGGTCTATCCAAGGTTTACCGTTGTTAATACGCACAAATCTTCTATCGTTCCCAATGAGATAGAATTGATTATTCCACTGGTTCAGATATGACCTCGTGCTTGACTCCTTTAAGAGAGCTTCCCAAAGCATGCAAGCGACTATTGGATTTTTTCCTACCGCAAGATCAACTACTTGTTTGTTTTAACTGTCTTGGAGAGTTAATTACTCCCTACTCCAAGACACTAGCCTAAGCTATATTGGTGAAAAGAGCCCTAGAAATATAAAAGTTACTAGATTAATTTTAATTTAAGCGTTGATTTTATAAGGTTGTTTCTTAAGACAATAGGTACGAAAGTGAAACTGATGACATGAGGTGACCCGACTCAAATCATACTAAAATATGCATCTATAATGAGAAACAATTCATTTTCTTTCAATGAATTCTAGCTAAAGGAAGAGTTGAGAAATGCAATCTTTTAAAAACAAATATTTCCTTCAAACAAGAATAAATGAAAATAAATCTAATTTCAATGAGAACTCAAAATGATCTATGCCGAATAAAAAATCCCTTTTTGTTCAAGATCGAAACTGCAAACTAAGTTTTTTCTTCAAAAGACACTACAATTTCTAGAAAAGCACTCAAAGCTAAAAAACATTAATATTGAGATCTAAAAATTCTAAGTCTAAATCTGAATTAAAACTTCAGATATTTTAAGGATGTCTTAATTAGCTTGTGATCTAACTAAGAAATTCTTTGCTTGAATCAGAAAGAACTCGAAAAAACATCCAGTTTTCGTTTTTTAAGTGAAGTTTCAAACTTATTAACAAAAGCTTTAACGATTTGCAAATGAGAAAAATAGGATCTAAAACTCATAAAAAAAATTCTGCTATGATGTCAAACTCGGCAAGAAAACAAGAGAATACCAGTGATCTAAAGGCATACCAAGGTTTCTAATATTTGAGCGGGATGTAAGACAAAGAAAAAATCATTATAACATGCAAATCTTTCAGAAAATAAATCAAAAATAAAAATGCTGAAACAAACTCTTAACCAAGGCTTTCTAACAGAAGATACAGGTCTGGGTAATCATTGAAAACCTAATAACTAAACCAGAAAAGAGGATTTTAAGATTTTTCAAAAATTTTAACAGGGTCCGCAGGATTCAGTGCAATCCAGTGTGGTCCCGCACTGTGGGTACAAGAAAAGTGCGGAACTACCCACACTATCTCTAAAGGAAAAGAGCGGAAACAAGAAAACAAGAGAAAAAAAAAAATCTCAAATATTTCTCAGGGATCCTACAGGGATTAACTACCCAAGTCAGTATAAATCAATAAAAATCAAGAAACATAAGTTCATAAATCAAAAGTAAAAGAAATAAAAGCTCAAATCTTTCCCCAGTGGAGTCACCATTTTGCTGGACGGATAAGTCGTTCTTGCAGATAAGACAGACCTCCCAATTTTCCTACAGACAACTAGCAACAAATGGACAAACAAAACTATCTTTCTCTAGATATATTGCGATTCATAATTAAATGCTATAAAGGTTTAACGGTCTTACCTTCGATCCAATGCTTGTTTGTAGTAGTAGTCCTTCAATCGCTCGAAAGAGTTATCTTCAAAGATCTGCAATCACAAACAAACAAACACAAAAAATCACCTGCATAGCATATATTCATAAATCGTATCCATTATGGTGATCAAGGAATCCATAAAATAAACCAATCAATTGATAGCTTATTGAGAAAAACAGATTTATTTGTATTAACTTAAATAAGAAGAGCCTTACAACCGTGTCGACCTTGATGTTGTACAGGTCTTCCTGGGGTCCGGAACTGGGGTTTCCTTTACTCAGATCAGCCTTGCACTCTTCCAACAGAGATACATACAGGTATGTAATCCTTCCCACATGAAATCTCAGCTAAAAGGGTCTAATTTTCAACAACACTTCGCCTCCAACAATACTAAAACTTCAACTCATCAATTGTAACCCCTTGAGGCTGCCCTATGCCTCTTTTTATAGTGAAAGAGAGGAGGTTACAGCTCCATATAAGAGGGGATAGAATCCTCCTTCAAAGGGATTAGTTCCTTACATCAAGGGGTTAGCTCCTTATTGGATGGGTTGCATGAACATGAAAGGAGCGTACTTTCCATCACAGGAATGTTTCTAGAAGCTTCCAAAAATGACATTAACTAAGATTCTAGATTTTACTTGCGCCTTTTCTAATATTTTACAGGGGTCCACACTTTTAATAAGCAGAAAGTGCACTTAGCTACGCATTATTTATATCCAAAAGGTGTGAGACCTTAGGAAAAACTAGGAGAAAGTGCGGTACCAGAGTTTTAAGGCTTTTATGAGATTTTCTCTTAGTTTCAAGGCTTGACTTTGGGAACTTTGATATTGTAGACTTCAAAGGGAGTACTAAAATTTCATGGTGACAAATTTCAGTGTAACACTTCCCATGCTCCCCTTAGAACATGTAATGCAGAAAGTGTGGGGATGCTCCTCCCCCAAGAACACATCCACCCAATGTGTCCCTCCCCCAATCATGCTCCCCATAAAGACAAGAACAACATCAAAAATTGGCTCATGATCAACATCAAAAAGAAATAAATACTGAAGGTTTCATGTGGTGCTGGAAGGTACCAACAGTCTCCCAAGTGATCACAACGCAGTCTTCCCTACTACAGCTTCAGAAAATAGCCTAGCAAGTTGTTCATTGAAAAATGGCTTGTTACGTAAGTCATCACATCCACTAGTAAATAGTAGATGGTTGAATGTATCAACTGAGCATAAAAGGAGTAACCAAACACTTGCCCTAGATCATATAGTAGATGGCTATCTCCATCACAATAGCTGGCCAAAAATGGTCCATGGAGCCTAAAGAAAAACTTGCCCCTTTGTAGAGAAATGCACTATAGAGAAATGGTAAGAGCATGCAAATATTGTGTTGAAAAATCAATAAATGAAAAAACAAAATTCTTACCATGTAATGAAAGTAAGATGCTGACATGATCCATAAATGAGCTCTTCATAGTGGTATGACATACTCCTATGAAGAGGAATAAACCATATGCTGCATGAAGATCCCCCTCCTCATGCTTGGAAGTCCAAGTCAAGAAGAACATACTATAGCAATAGATGAATCCATCCACTACTCTATCAATCTCACCTCCTCCATGTCCACCAAGTGCATCAAATGTGAAGTGATCCTGGGAACACTCCATCAACAAGTCCCTGCTTCACAGTGACAGTGCTGTTGGCCTATGAAAATAGGCTCCTTCCAACTTATAACTCCATTCTCTGACATGTTCAGTGTCAAATACTCCTCCCATAATGTTTCCATCTCCTCCTCCTGCAACATCATGCAAAATGGGAGATCAAACCTGCCTTTTCTCTCTCTCAATCCTCTAAAGCAACAAAATTATTTGCTGCCACCTCATACCTCCATCACATAAATCATATGGTGAGAAAACAATGATCACCTCATCATAATGCATCCACACTCCTTGCTGCTCCATGATGCAAGTACCCTGCCAAGTTCCTTCCATCCTCATACCCTTGGATAAAGGATATGTCCCATGGTGGCCAAACTCTTTCAAGAGCAGCCAACGCAGCCAAGCCTCCTGCTACCCAGTGTCATATAATTGCAAGTAGCTTACCAGCTTCTTGCTCTCCATCCACTGCCATTCCTCCCAATGTGAGTGCCTCCCATCATGATCAGCCTTGGTACCCTTCCAAAGAAGACTACAAAGCAGACCTTCCTTCTTGCATTCCAAGGGATGCTGAAATGTAACTCCTTGGAGACCTCCTAGAAATGATCTCACACCAATGATCATCTTGAATCCATAAGGATCCAAGTGGGCTGAAGGCAAAGTCTCCTCACTTCTGCCTCTTGACAGTGATGTAACTTTCCTCCATGGTGTTTTGGTTGGCTCATGCCCCAACTCAAAGATGAACATATGGTTTTGCATGAACTTGTTTGGGACAAAGCTCCCCCATCCTCCAAGAATTCACACCCCACCCTCACATGTGGTGTGTAGCCCATCAGTGGCCCATTAGGATGATGTCTCAGCCCTTCCTTGATCAAACCAAGTTTTCACAGTGCAGTGCAATCATGCTATCCCAAATGAGCAGTGTGAAATGGTACACAATCCTCCATATGATTTGCTGAAACAATAGGAGATGAAAAGTTAGGCATACCTTGATGAAATTTGGAAGTATCTCGCATGGTTGTAAGGGCTTCTTCCCCAAATAGGTTGGATCCTCCAATTGAAGATGTTGAGGGTTGATCCCCCATAGCTGTGACAGCGCTGGTACAAGTCCCCTCCACTGGTGGTGAGGGCTTCTTCTCTTCAGATTTTCCTTCACCAAAGTCTTCGATCAAACTTTGAGTAAATTCAGAAAAATCAACCACTCTTGCATGGCTCAAATGGCTGAACCACCAAATCTTTTCTTAACCCTCTAGGTGCAGCGCTGAAATCTCTACAGCCTCCTCCTTTACCACCGGATTTAGTAGGAAGAATGCATCAAGTCTCCTTGCCCAAACCCTTGCTGCAGATGACCCATCATAAGTAGACAATAGAAACCTATTGCCCTTTATTCTTCCTTGGCCACATGGTCTTCTTTTTTCCTCCAAATGAATGAACTGAGGAAAAGCTAGAGTCTCCTTGAAGGCTCTAGGTTGGGATTTGTACCCAACAAGGTATTCACTTAGAACCATGTGATCCAAGTGTCCTCCATCTTCTGGAAATTTTTCCTTCCTCTCAAAGGGAAAGGATATTTCCCAATGATTTGGATCTCTCTGCAACACTAGTCTCTCCTTTTGATCATAGGAAGTGCATGGCTCTTCCTATTCTTGAAGCTCTCTAGGAGTTCCACTGCTCCTTCTATCTTCTCCTTGTTCAACCTCCTCGAAGAGGTTCTGACTGGATCTGAAAAGTGATGAGAGTAAACTCATCCTCTTCATCATTCTGGCCTTTCTCTTTCTTTTATATCATTTTTCTTGTAGCCCACAGGCTAAGTCAAAGATCTTGCTCTGATACCACTGTAATATTCCAAATTTGGAACAGCTCAGCAAGCATGCACTAAAAACGCATTTCCAGTAACTTATTCCATAAAATAACAAAATTAACTCTTGTATCCTATATATCAGCTAATACAAAACCTAAATAAAATAATAGAGATGAAACAAATCAAACTAGGTGGGTTAAACAGATCTCCCACACCTAGGATTGGCAAAAAGAGCTAAAACCCCAAACACTGCAACACAAGAAATACTGCATAAAAGTGACTGTGAAGTATAAGAGAGGGTTTATACATATAAATTATAGAGAAAAATAGATCTAGAATTATATTAGTCAATATGCCCGGAAGAATGAGATCTAGTCTCCTCTATACAAAATACAAGAGGACCCGACAAGGGTTTCTTGTCAAACACTCTGAATACAAATGGTGATTTTCAGAAAATTACTGAATAATCACTGCAACTAAAGTATATGAGTGTACAAGGCTGTAATAATGAATATCTAATGCATATCTGAACAAGGTTCTTCCCCCATGGAAGAATCCATCCTCCAATCACAGGAAAACTCCCTGAAGAGCCACAAGAGTCACTGCTAAAACTGCCTTGCAAGAATAATGCAATTCCTATGGAATAATGTTGGAAGTGATGGTAATGTGTTGGCCTACTGCCAAATATCTGATATCAGCCTAGGAATGCTCCAAAATAATCCTCCAATGGAAGGAAACCTCCCTCCTGTGCAAAAACAGTTCAGAAAATGGGTTTCTCAACCCTCCCCAGCAACACCCTGCAACTCAGCTCAACCTCCTGCATAAATTGCGCTGAACCTGAAGACTGAAGCTTGGAACCAATTCTGGATATGAGGAATGATGGATCAGATCTCTCCCAAGAGTTACTCAAAGGGAAGAGAAGGAATTCTTGAACAGGAATCCCTTAGTGCTAAGCAGCACCGACAATCTCAACTAAATAGCTAAGAGAGAAAAAGTCTAAGCAGACATGAAAATGTAATACATAAGCTAACCTCCAAATGGCTACCATCCTCTTCCTAATAAGCTAAGTGAGCCTTATCACCTTGGGTCCCACTCAATAGGGTTTCCACCTTCACATAAACAATCTCCCTCCAAAATTGCGTTATGCCTTCATTAGAGTCACTCCTCTAAACTGCGTTGTTTGGTTTGGTCAAAGTTGACCACTTCAACTTGCTTCAGCCCTTTTTACACCTAAGGGTCTTCAATCCAGCTCACATATAGCTATCTAGGCTGAGCCTCATTCACATTGAGCTCTTTTATTTTCTGATCCACTCCTCCTACATTTATGCTGTTGACTTGGTCAAACTTGGCCTTGTCCACATGCAAAATATCCATGTTCACACATGAGAGTGTAAAATCCAACTGGCATTATGATCCCCTTACACAACATGAGGGATTTTATCCTTATTTCTATAATGCATGGGTCTCCTCACCCTTTTATTCATCTCCTAAGTGACAATGGAAAAATTTAGTATTCCAAATTGTTGCATTAAAATTTTGGAATATTACAAAAAGTGATGATGTGTTTTCCATCGCTTGTTAAAGAAACATTGATGTTTTTTCCTTGTATTGATAGTTGGGGTAATGTTTCCATTTTGATGTAAAATTGATGACAGAGTATGTGTTATAAACTCTTGGAAAGTATGGGATGCTTGGGTCATTATTGGTCATGTAATAGAGCATGTAATTTTCAAATATTTTACTACAAGTTTGCAGAGGATGCACATGTCATCTCATCACTTGTGGCTCCTAAGAACAAAGGTGAAGGAGAAGGAAGGGTGACCCATTAGGAAAATTTTGGTGCAGACAATGTAAATAGAAGTGGCATATTGTGTTCATGCTTTTGGTGGACCAAAATCTCCTTAGTTGGGAGGAATGATCCAGGTGGATCTAGAGACACGTAGAAGTCAAAGAGGGCTTAGGATAGCTCGAAAATCAAAGTGGCCAGACTTTTCCTAAACCAATACCAAATCGTAGTCATTTTTTCCCTGATTCTAATGGTGTGTACAACACTCAAATCTGATTTCATATGATGAATATATGGTTGGTAAAATTTGCAGTTAAAGTGGACAAGTGGGCTAGGTTTAAGGATCCTACAAATTGACCGAAGAAGTGGCATGGAACTTGGCTCCAAAAAGTGGGTGAATTTGTCAAACGTCTAATTTTACTAGTATCCCTTAATGTTGGAAATGCAAAGAAGACAAGGAATTGATATCAAAGTTCATCCAGGAGGGACTAAGTCTTCGGGCCCTGCTCAATCAGTGGGGAGGCCCTCTTTCATTAAGTGGCAAATAAAATGGAAGTACAAGCATCAATGAGAAATTACACCCTTATACCTCCATAGCTGAAAGTGCCCAAAAATTGGATACCTCTGATGAAGAAATATACATCGCCATTGGATTCGTGGCACCGAGAGGTGAAAAATCCATATAAAAATTGGCTCATTCATGGTTCCACCCCCCTCCTGTAAGGTGCTCAAGGTTCCAATTTGACTCATACTCTGTGTCGCTCTTGGCCTGCCTAGGCGCACTTCTGAATTGAATGGTTTAAATATCTAAGGGTGGGCAGACTTCACCAAGTCTACTGTTGGAGAGTTGGTTTGAGATTCGAGTGTGAGGGAGAGGGTCAGGCAGTCAAACCCCGCCCCCTCCATAAAAAGGTGGAATCTCGTTTTAAAAATTTGTGCATATTTTTAAATAAGGGTAATTTGGGGCAGCCGGATCTGCATCGGGTGGCCCACCCCTTAACTCTCACCGGTGCTCTGTGTACGTGGAGTGTGGAGTGGTATGGGATGGGGTGGCAGGGTTGGCAACGCGTGCCCCACCCGCAATGTTTATTGCAATGTATATATGTGGTGGGCAGTGGGGTCATGGTCATTGGCCCACCCCTTTTTTTAATAACATTTTGTTTTATAGATCCATTGGGTAGGGCGGGGGTCATGGCCCACCTACCATTTTAAAATATTTTTTTCGATTTTCAAAAAACAACCTGTCTTTTTCAAATCTTCTAGAATTTGACCGACGGAGTCAATTTAATGGACCAACAATTTAGCCCAGAATCCGGCCAGAGTTGGCCGGAATCTGGTGGTTGGATTTCTAAAAATTTGTCACCTCCTTAAGCTGCCACATCACCAATTCAACCTTTAAACTTTGACTGCTTCTAACTCCTCCATACAGACTCAGAATTGAGTGCTGTTTGCGCCGTTGGAATAAAAAAGATGAGATATTTAACTTGACACTGAGTTTTCCACATTTTTGACACTTTTATTTTTGAGCCTTTGTACTTAAGCCACTTGTACTTGTACCTATACGATCCTCTTGGATCATTCCTCCCCACTGAGGAGCTTTTGTACCACCAAAAGCATTAACACAATGAACACATTGTTTGTCCATTCAAAACCACTCTTTCAATATCCTACATGCAAATGTGGTACATCATTTTCAACCATACACACACCGCACATGACTCAACAACCCCTCACATGCCAAGAGTTTATAGAACACACTCATTGGCCAAGGATTACATAAAAACAACCAATACCTCAACTACTCCTAATAAAAGGCCAAAACATCATTTTTTCGTTTTGAAGTGATGGGAAACATACCATCACGTTTACATTTACTTGCAACATATGATTTACAATTTTGGCCATAACAAGCTACTACCTCTAAAAAACCCAGCTCAATAAAGCAGACCACCATGAATGTGGTGGATTCATTTGTTGAACATGTTCACCTTTTGGCTCCTCTATCGATGCTTCTGGGGCATGGATCGTTGGACACGTGGCTTTTTGGTGTCCCATTTCGTTGCAATGAATACAATGATTCTTTTTCCTCCAAACTTTCCAGATTGTCTTGGAGCACTTTTCCCTGGTGTTCCTTCGATAAGTTTTCATGGAACCCTCACTATCGTTGGAATGTGAGGAAGCAATTTTGTCATCTATCGCTGGTTGGTCACTAGCTGTGTAAGAGCTTTCTCCAACTTCCTTCTTGGTGTATCTGAGTCCTGCATGACGCGGAAATTCCTCGAATTCGATGGGGTTTATGATGCCTTGGCCATTGATGCTGAGGCCCTTTCCCTGATACCCCATCTTCTTCAACAGTTTGGATCCGATCTCTGTAGTATTTTTTCAAAAGTAGCATATTCATCATCATGAAAAGTACATGAAATTGAAGGGTTTCTTTTTACCTCGGGTTGGTTATGTCGCAAATTTTCCAAGGCCTCATCCTTAGCTTGCAATTGGCGTAGTAACCTATGTTTTTCTTCCTTTTCTTCTTGTAGAAGCCTCCTTAGCTCAGTGTTCTCTGCTTGGATGCTTTGGTTGATCTCCTCAAGTTCTTGGAGCCCTACCGCAAGGAGTGTCCTTTCCATATTTGGTGCCATGTCTATTGAAATTTTTGTTTCATCGCCTGAATCGAAACCCAAGACTATGGGTCCCCTTGATGTGATCCCAATGGTTGCAAGCTTCATTTCATCGCTAGAACCAGACCCAATGTAAATTGGTCTGCCTAGTGCAAATCCTGCAGCTGTGACCTTCTCATCTTCCTATGATTCAGAATCTTGGTTCTGCTGCATGGTGGCAGCGGTCTTCTGCTTCCCCTTTTTGTCATTCCTCTTAGGTCTCAACTCAGGGTGCAACTTCTAGTAACTTTCCTTGTCATGTCCCTCTTTCTCACAATGTGTACAAGAGGGATTTTCTCCCCTTCTCTTGGCTACTGTAGTTCTTTTTGGGTGGTCATTTTGTTGATGCATTCCCCTGCTTTTTAGATGCATGTTCTTCACACTGGCCTCATCGATGGTAGGAGGCTCAAACAATAATAATGAATGTCTTATGTAATTATGCAGAGAACCAATATACTTGGTCACAATATTTGGTGAATCTAATGGAATGCCTAAATTCAATGCTTGTTTTCTAAATTCTTCAGTGAAGTCTTGTACATTTTGACCTCTACTTTGCCTTAGGTGTTTCCACTCCATTAATGCCTTTTGCTTATAACCCAAAGGGTAAAATTGGTTTTTCAATGTGGAAACAAAATTTGACCATGAGGAAAGAAGGTTACCCAAATTATTTTTTCCTTGCAATTTGCTCTCCCACCACATAAGAGTGGTGCCATTCAGTTGAAGAGAAGCCAACTGGATCTTTGCCTGGTCTTCCTCGATATATTGAATCTTGCAATAGGCTTTAATTTTCCTAATATAGTTGTTAATATTTTCTTCATTACTTTCGCCATGATACATGGGAAGATCAAATTTGACATCTAATTTAAAGAAAGGTTTCTTACATGCAATTCCTGAATTCCTATGATGATGATGAGAAGATGATGAGGAACTTCCACTCGCGGAAGGAGAAGATGGTGGATCCCCTCCACTGTCTCCATGCGTGAAACCTTCCCCTTCTAGAGCTTTTTCTCCTGCACTTTCTAGTTTCTCAAGCCTTGAGAATAGCTTCTCGACTTGATCTGCCATGGTGTAGAATGTCTTGCAGAATTTTAGCTCCTCCTAATTTCTAATATCATCATCCATGTTTCTTCTTTGATGTGCATGTTCCGCTTCGAGATCAAAAAAATTTAGTTTCCTTTCGCCTCTTCGTAGCCTATTTATAGTTAGAATACAAACATGCAATTCACATCTACAAAGACCTGCTCTGATACCACTTGATCCAAAATATTTAGCTTTGAGATGGATTAAATAATTACATGTAAAATTTCATCTTAACCATGAAACTTAAAAGGCGTGAACATAAGAAGAGAGAAACACATAAAATCATGCAAAGAATACAAGGAATTGATATTGGATTTCATCCAGGAGGGACTACGTCTCTAGGCCCTACTCAATCAATGGTGAGGTAATCTTTCATTAAGTGGAAAATAAAATGAAAGTACAAGCATTAATGAAAAATTACACCCTTATACCTCCATAGTTGAAAGTGCTCTAAAAATAGAGACCTATGCTAAAGAAATGGACAACATCGTTGGATTCGTGGCACTGAGAGGTGTATAATCCATATAAAATTTTTCTAATTATGATGCCAGACAAATATGGCCCCTCTAAAAATGGGCTCAGTGCATGGTTCTGCCCCCCTCCTGCAAGGCGCTCAAGGTTCCACTCTGTCTCATACTTCGTGCTGCTCCTGGCTTACCTGGGTGCACTTCTGAATTGAATGGTTTAGATATTTAAGAGTGGGTGGACTTCACCAAGTCCGCCGTTGGAGAGTTGGTTTGAGATCTGAGTGTGAGGGAGGGGGTCGGGCAGTCAAACCCCACCCCGTCCATAAAAAGGCGAAATCTCATTTTAAAAATTTGTGCATATATTTAAATGAGGGTAGGTTGGGGGGGCTGAACTCGTATTGGGCAGCCCACCCCATAACTCCCGCCGACACTCCATGTACGTGGAGTTTGGAGTGGTATGGGATGGGGCAATGGGGTTGGCAACCCGTGCCCCACCCGCAATGTTTATTGCAATATATATATATATATATATATATATCTGTGTGTGTGTGTGTGTGGTGGGCGGCGAGGTCATGGTCGTTGGTCCACCCATTTTTTTAAATAATATTTTGGTATATAGATCCATTTGGTAGGGCTGGGGTCATTGCTTGCCCTACCATATATATATATATATATATTAAAAACAACCTGTATTTTTCAAATATTCTAGAATTTGACCGAAGGAGTCAATTTGATGGACCCATAATTTTTCCCGGAATTTGGCCGGAGTTGGCTAAAATCCGATGGTCGGATTTCTGAAAAATTTTCGTCTCCTTAAGCTGCCACATCACCAAGTCAACCCTTAAACTTTGACTACTTTTGACTCCTCCATATGGACTCTGAATTGAGTGTTGTCTGCATCGTTGGAATCAGAAATATGAGATCTTCAACTTGACACTAAGTTTGCCACATTTATGACACTTTTATTTTTGAGCCTTTGTACTTAAGACACTTGTACTTGGACCTGTACGATCCTCTTGGATGACTCTTTTCCTCTAGTGTGTGGTTTAGTCCCTTGAAGAACATTGGCCCTAGCAGTGCCATTGTTCTTCAACCTTCACTGGATTGACATTGCCATCTTATTTTTACACTTTGGATTTCATTTTTTATTGCTTTGAGTGTGTTTTTGTTTGGGTTTTGTTTCCCTAGCTATTTTTCTTTTGGAGTGCTTTGCATTCCTACTTGGGATACTTCTTTTGGTATCTTTCTTGGTTTCATTTTTGGTGTGTTTTTGGGTCATTAATTCAAAATTATTGGGATATCTTGCATTCATTAAGATTTAACAAAAAATGCATCTTAGTGGGCATTGGTGTGTTAAATAATCTCTTGCCCTCACATAGCTATCATTCATCGAATTGAAAATGGAAAAATTGCATATAGTTACAATAAGGTGACTAACTAAGAGTCCTACACACAATTTCAGTTTCACACCTCTTCCTGCTTGAGTAAACAACATTCATTAATAGTAACGCAATAATGAAATAAATTTGATTCATATTTTATTTTTATATTTAGTACACCAACATTAGCTTAGGCTAGGGTCTTGGATGTAGGAGTTTGAGTTCACCCATCCAAGACCACAAAATAAACTCAAAATCCTGAAGTAGGGAGTGAAAATCCATTTGCAGTAGTGCGGTATAGGAAGCCCTCCTTACAAGTGGGTTAAGCACAAGGTTACACTTGGGCTAAGAGTGGTGAAATGACCCATTTCGCTTAGTTTCAGGTGGCGCGATATAGCGAAATTAGTGATGAGGCCTTCATTAGGTATATTTTTAAGGGTTCACTGCCACTTTTTTAGCCTAATTATTCTCTCTCACATATTTAAATACATTTTTTCATGGTTTGCATAGTTAGAATGGTGTGTTAAAGTTTGTAATGACTCAAATCCTAATGTGGTGTAAATGCAAGAAGACGAAGAGAATCAATGCTATTTTGAGGAATATTCCACAATCAAGGGTCAGAGTAGACAACAGGGAGAGATTGTAGGAGGGTTGACCACCTACTTCTCTTCTAAATCTAGCCAATATCTCCTTGGGATTCCCTCCAAATAGCTCGAAAGAAAAGGCAGCCAAGAAAGTGGTAGATCAAAGGGAGACAAGCTTCACTTCTCTTAAGTCCCAACGGGACAAATCCCTCATTTTTAGTGATATGTTGGTAGCTACCCTCAAGCATAAATAGGCCAGAGCTATAGCTCACTAGGATTTTGATTTTAGTAGCATTTAGAGAGCTATTGTTATTTTGTATCAGACATTTTTGGTTTTTCATAGTTGATGTACAAGACTGATTATGCAATAAAATGATTATATGGTTCTTCCTTCACTGTGTTAGTTTCAGGGAGTTGAGCTTGTGGGTTAAGGCCCAATCCATTAGACTTTGTCTCTCTTGTATATTTATGTTTTCCTTTTCTTGTTGCAGTGATAGATCTTTCTTATTTTATGGTTATTAGCTTATAAAATCATCAAAAGTTGTGTGCCAAACCTCCCTCTCTTACCTCTTCCATAAGAGCTTTAGGAGGAAGGTATCTCATCACACGAAAAATATATTTTATGTATATGATTCCTTGAAGGATTAGGTAGTTTGTATTGTGTTTATCTTGGACATGCATAAGTATATTTATGGTTTGGTTACATAGGTAGATGTTACAAATTCAACTCATATTTTCCATCCTTTTATTGATTAGTTTGTTCATTGATAAATGCATAGGTAGATGCGTTGTTTGCAGGTGTGAATAGAGTAGCAAAGAAAGATCCCTCCAGCAAACCATCATGTAGTGACCACCCTCCATCATTAATTCTCATCCAAGTCTCCTATATCCCTGTTTCTTGAAGCCGTCATTTCATTGCCAAGACCATTTCTTGGTGAAAAATAGGCTCCTTAAGGATCTATGAGCTTGTAAAAGGGTTTGGTTACCCTTAATCCACCTAGATTCATCCATCCCTCACCTTTTCCAACCATTCTCTCACCATTTATGGCCTCCATCTATTCTCGGCCTATTTCCTATAGCAAACCAAGACATCCTCTAGCACTATAGGAAATCCTATAGCATATTCTTGTAACAACTCCAAACACCACCTTCTTCAATCTAAAATCACCCCTTTGCTCCACCTGAACCTTACCAAGCCATCAATATACCTTTTTCTCTGTACCCTTGGTCTAGGGACCCTCACAGCCCACCTTAGCTCCTCCTTCTTTTGCTGCAAAAACAGAATTATTTCCAAGTATGAGTAGGTTGTTTTTCAAATGCATCCTTAAGCATAATAGTTCAACATGAATTCTCTAGGAATTATTCATAAATGGATTCAACATGTGTGTCATTATCTAGTTTCATTTCCTACAATTTGATTGAGTAATTTATACTTTGAACGCTTTCTAGTGTAATTTCCTTTTTCCTGCAAGTAGAATAAGTGTGATTCTTTTCCTTCCTGCAAAATAGACAATAGTTAGATGCATCAGTTGATATAGAATTATTTTTTTTCCTTTGCAATAGAGTAATGGTCAATTTCTTTCTCAGTAATTAGGGTGTGTTTGGAAATGTGACAGATTTCCATTTCTAGAATAGTCTTAGTTTAGCGCCTCATTGTATGACTGCGGTGAGGATGGCATGAGTAGAGCTCATATGTTGTGCATATAGCACTGTCACCTCCAAGTTTATACGAACCCCAGGTTGATAAATTAAAGTTGAGTAGCCTCTGGGATTTGCAGTACTCTTGATGAAATAGCAGGGCTAACTACATTTTGGTGTCGTTTCTAGGGAGGTGTCTAAGTAGATGTTTGTTTCTACTTACAACATTCTTTTCTACTTACTATTTTACATTTAGTTTTAAAATATTGGAAAAACACAAAAACAAATTTTATTTTCATGCCCGATAGGAGTATGGATAACCAAGCCAATTTTTTACCAAAGTCCCCCACATCCCCACACAGACACCCTTCACTCTTCTTCATTAACTGGGAGGTATAAAACCCTCTAGGTGAACCACTTGAAAATTTTGAAGAACCTATTGGGGAAGAATAAGACATTGCTTACTAGAGGAACCTACTTCACCAATTCTAGTCATTGCTAAAACTAGGAATCAAGGAGTATTTCACATTAGGGAGACAGAGGGAAAAACTAGAATGAAAAAAATTAGTACCTCATCACTTCATCATTTCCATGGCCTTACTTTTGAGGATCCTAACACATTGATGTTTGAGTTTGTTGTTGTCTGTAGGATTTATGATTATGCCTCAGATGATCAGAAGTTAAAATTGTTCCATCCACCCTCAAGGATGCATCCTTTCGCTAGTTCATGGGTCTTCCTAGGGACAATATCACTACCTAGGAACAAAAGCAAGAATACTTCAATACCAAATATAAGGACTATTGAAAGTCCAAGGAAACCAAAGAAGAAATATTTAGGATGACCTTAGGACCTGATGAATCCCTGGAGGATTATGAAGAAATATTCCAACTGAACTATAAAATATCCAACTGCACCCTTGATCCCAGATCACTTAAATTGGTACTTCTCTGAGGGATAAAGGAGGAGGTGATAGAAACCCTTAATAATTTGTCTAGAGGAGATATATACCAGATATCTTATGAGGACATCAAGACTCTCTTTAGGAACCACTCTAGGGTAGCTAGGAAAAAAGGTAGATCTAGCCAAAGCATGACAAACACCCCTTCCTCTTTCACCTCCATCAAGGATGAACTTGGAAACATTTTGGAGGACTTGAAAAGTGAGATGTTTCACACCTTTTCTGTGCAAATGGAAACAATGTAGATCAAGAGGAAACAAGAGGAAGAAAAGAGGGCTTTATCTATATTTTTCCCTATATGTACCGGGAAGAAATTTAGAAATGAGTGTCTATTAAATGTCATCGAGGTTTTCTTGGTCAGTGAAAAGAACCATGCCACATATAAATTTCCATCCTTACATGGTCTTAAAGTTGTATATCAAGGTGGGGAAGGAGGACCTGAGTAGCTATGTTTCATAAATCAGAGAAGGCCCCAAGGGCCTCGGCCATACGAATAGGGAATTCAGGGTGCACCATACTCCTACTACCATGCCAACCAGAATGAACCTAGGAATTCTTGGTATACCTCCACTCCATCATGGCCTACACATCCTACTTGGACTTACGCACCTCCATATCCTTCACAACCTGTAAGCCAACCTTTTCAGCAATATGTTCCTCAACCACCTCCGTAAGAGCAACCCATCACAAGGATGGAGGCCCCATATTAACCAACCACTTGCTTTAATTCCTCCACCCAAAGTTTCCTCAGATGCCTACATAGTCAAATCTAAACCCGAACAACAAGAATGCACAACAAGTTTACAGTGAAGAAACATCCTACCTGACTTATGATATGGAGATACATGAAATTAACCATATATATGGAAGATTTCTCCTAGAAAATAATCCTCCATCTCCACTTGCAAAGGTTGAGGAGGAAAATGAAGAGAGCTACCCTAAGACCAATCAACCTCCTTTTCCTAAGCGACTAGCCCACTCAAGTCAGCACACCCCAAAAGAGACTGAACATCTGGGAGATCTGAAAATTTTTTCTGTAAGAATACCTCTTCTCCAGGCCATTAAATATGTTCCCATTTACAATAATCTAATCAAATAACAATGCTTTAAAAGGCCTAGGAGAAATAATAAAGACACCCACACCATCAATGTTGTAGGACAATTGTCTGACTTAATGTTGGCAAGGGTGATCTTCATGAAGTACCTAGACCCTGGGAGTCCAGTAGTATATGTACACCTTGATGGTGTCACTGTCCTACACACTTTTATTGATATTGGGGATGCCATCAATGTGATGACTAGGGAAACCATGCTTAAGATCAACCTCCGAGGAGCTTTGAGAAATACCACCAAAGTTATGCAACTTGTAGATAGATCCACGGTAGCTCTAGAGGGAGTTGTTGAGGATATTATGGTCTCGATTGAATCCTGGGAGTACCCCACTGACTTCCTGGTCCTTCAGCCAAAGACCAATTTTAATGGATATCCCCTCATTTTAGGAAGACCTTGGTTAGCCACTATCGATGCTTACATCAGTGGCAGGGCCGAAAACATGAATATAAAGAATGGACCCTTGTCCAAATCGCTGGTGTTATATCCTCCTGCCCAACCTTCCATTGACCATGACTTACCCCTATGGGTGGAAGATGAATAAGATGAAGATGAAGTATACCATACCATATATTACCCCATTTTTACTATATATATTGTTCTAAAATGGGGGGAATAGGATGAGGATTATCTCATTGAACACATCCTCCAAAGCTAGCCTCCCACTACCATAACACTTGATGACTTAGTAACATAATCTAAAATCCATCCTTCGATTGAGCTTCACACAGTTGACTCAACCTTCAAAGCCACCAAGGTTGTGGAATTTGGTCCATCTATATTCTTGAATATTAACTCATCTCTCTCAATTGAAGAGGAAGAGCAAGTATGGCAGCTCCTGAGAACCTAGATGTTTTTGCTTGGGATTACAAGGACATGAAGGGGGTGCAACCCTTGGTGTGCACACATAATATTTACATTAAGGAGGGATGCAATCTTGTGTGCCGTCCCCAAAGGAGGATGAACCTATGATCTAGATTTATGCAGGAACGCAACAGAATACAGAAATAACCATAAACATAGAGATGTAGTGGAAATAAGGCTTCATTTCATTAATATCAAATAACAGAAATATACTTACAAACATAATGGAAATAAAATAGCTAGGGTGCTGGTAGCGAATCTCTGAGAAGAGATGTGGAAGCTACAAACCTCTAAACTGTGTTATAATGAGGCTCGAGGACCTATTTATTATGGAGAAACAATGGAGAACTCTAAACGTCCAAAAACCTAACCCTAGGAGATGAAGCACCAAAAATGTGGGCCCTGTTTGGGTAAATTAGTGTTTCAAATTCCCGAGGACGTAACTTTGGCATACAATCTCCATTTGACATGTATGATACATCGTAAGTGTAATATCCCCAAATGGGATATTTTACTAAATTTGCATGAATTTATTTAAACCCCAGATTATGTCGCAAAATCAATATGCATTTAACAGAAGATTGCCATGTAAAATAAAAAAAAACATAAAGCACTGCAATCTAATACCACATAGAATAGGAATAATCTCAGCTTTTATTAGAAATAATAATGAGGTTACATATAGATCTGACCCATAAAGAGCCGAGATGGAGAACTAGCCAACAATATAATCTGTCGCACTGCTACACTGCGATGGCCTCCAAAACTGAACTGTTGCACTCTCCCTCCAGCAAAAGTTACCACTGAATCCACTGATGCACCCATTGAAGATCTGAATTATCCTCCCTCCAATATCTCTGAAGCTCTACGAAACTTCTGAATGAGGTCTCCTAAAAAATATTTGGGTTTCCGTCCAACACTCACAAATCACCTGAGGGTTTATGTCCTGGGGCTACGTCTGAAGTAGAGAACCATGTCTCAAACCTCTCATACAAAAAATTTATGATCCCAAAAGATATCTCTTAATGGCCTCCTCCCTTTCTTTTATAGAACTCCTAGAGCATTATTTTATTATTATTTTATTCATGGAGCATTTTTCCCTCTTAATAAAATATTCCTTTTTAATGCAGAAAAGGGTAAATCAACTACCACGCCTCCTCCGGTCACTGAAACCCATGTCCAACCATCCCACCATGTAGGTATCCTTGTCTCGGTTCTAATGAGCTATTACACTAAGGTTTTCCATCGTGAATTCCTCCCGGAATGCCACCTTGAGCGTAATCAGTTGAGTTAAGCCCATAAATAACTCAAATTTCCAAAAGTTATTGGAATACACCAGAATGAAAGCCAAACTACTCAGATGATGGAATATAACAATCGAATGCCACCAAAAACCATGGAAACTCCTCAAAACTCCTCCAACAATCCCCTAGGCCCACTATTGACACCAACTTGTACCTATGACTAGTCTTCTCCTAACTCTAGAAGTCCACCCTAGCCCTGTCATAGGTGACACCAAGAAAGGGAATATTAAAGTTAGAAATATCTACCTGAGGACTACAACTGTTGCCACAAATATCGATTCCGGAGCTCCGGAACGAAATCATATTTCGGACAAACAATGCCCAAAAAATGTCGTTTAGGGCCTCAAAACGTCTCCGAAAGTTCAGGACCCGAAAAAATATTAAAAATAGTAAGTTGTGTTGCAACTTAAAAAATGAAAGAACTGATGGTGGGAGTTCAAATGGAATAGGTGGGTGGCCACCAATGTCCACCTGGATCATTAAGGCCCAAAAATGGCTACGGGAATGTAGGACTCGAAAACCTGTAAGAATAGTAAGTTGTGCTGAATGTGAAAAGTTGCAAGAATTAATGGTGCGGGTCCAAATGGAATAGGTGGGTCGCCGCCGATATCCACCTGGATCAACCTAGCTCTAAAATACATAGTAAAATATGAGTTGCAGAAGTTTCTAGATGCAGGGTTCATCTATCCCATATTTGACAGTGAGTGGGTGTCTCCTCTTGTTCTAGCCCCAAAGAAAATTGGAAAGTGGTGAATTTGTGTTGACTATCAAGAACTAAACAAAGCCACTAAAAATACCATTTCCATCTGCCCTTTATTGACTAAGTCCCAGATGGCCTTGCAGGGAAAAGGTTTTTCTCCTTCCTGGATGGATTAAGTGGGTATAACTAGATTCAAATCAGCCCCGAGGACTAAGACCAGACCACATTGACATGTTCTTGGGACCTTCACCTACAAAGTCCTTCCTTTTGGCCTGTGCAATTCCCCTACCACTTTCTAGAGGGAAGTCTTGAGAATTTTCTCTGAACTTTTCCATGAATCCGTGGATATTTAGATGGATTACTTCAGACCTTATGGGTATTATTTCCAGGAGGCTCTCTCTAATTTTGGAAAGGTGTTGAGAAAATGCGTTGAAATGCATCTCTCCCTAAGTCTAGAAAAGTGTGAATTTTTGAAGGAAGCAGGGATTGTCTTGGGCCACTCCATATCACAAGTAGGAATAAAAGTAGACCCCAACAAAATGACCATCATCAAAAGGGTGACTACCTCTCAAAATTAGAGAGACGTCAGAAGTTTCCTAGGATTGGTTGGCTCTTATAGGAGATTCATCAAAGACTTCAACAAGGTGGGTTCTCCTCTATTTGGATGGCTAGCCAAGGAGTCTGATTTTTATTGGTATAACCTTTTCCAGGAAGCTTTTGAGTTCATTAAATAAAATCTAATCACTTGCCCCATTCTCTGAGGTCCTAATTAGGTTCTCCCCTTCCACATTCATACAGATGTATCAGATAAAGCTGTAGGGGCAGCCTTGGGTCAACTAGAAGATAAATTTCCTTATGCCATCTATTTTATTAGCGAGAATATTTCCACAACTTAACTTAACCATATTGTTACTAAAAATGAACATTGTTGTCCATTCTATGAACAAGTTTTGACATTAAATTATTGGTTATCAGACTTTTGCACATACTGACCATGCAACAATTAGGTATTTAATGTATAAAAATAATGTTAATCCTATCATTATTAGATGGTTTTTATTGTTGCAACCATTTGAGTTAACTGATGGTTATAAGCCTAGGAAAGAAAATGTTGTTGCATATTTCATATCCAAATTAACTTTGTCTGCAGATGAAGAGGGAATGGTTGATGTTCAGTTCCCAGATGAGCACATATTCGCCATATCAATCCTCTCTCCTTGTTCTGCTGACATAGCCAACTATTTGGTTGCTCATAAGTTTCCTTCAAACCTCTCTGCCAAAGAAAAGAGCAGAATCATCATAAAAAGTGCCATTTTCACTTGGATTGGTGGAAATATTTTGAAGATGGGACCAGAGCAGATCCTCTGGAGATGTGTCAGGGAATAAGAGGTTTTTGACATCCTCTCAGCATTTCATGATGAACCCTATGGGGGCCATTTTGTTGCAAAAAGGACAACCTTCAAAGCCTTGAAAGTTGGCTATTATTAGCCTACTCTCCACAGCGATGCAAAAATATACACTAACAGATGTGATCAATGCCAAAGGATGGGGATACCTACACTAAAGGATGAGATTCCTTTATAGCCTTAGGTTACTTTATATCCTGTTAGGGTCCTATAATTCATAGGATCACAAGGTGATTGAATATTTTCTCTTAGTCATATGAAATTGTAAATAATATTTCTTTTTGCAAAATGATTTCCAAAAAAAATATAAATAAAAGTAAAATATGAAAATAGGGTTTTATCAAAAGAAAAAAATAGAATAAGAAAAAACAAACATAAATAGAATAAAAAAATAAAAAAATGATGATGAAAGAGCCCCGTGAAAAAGAAAAATAAATATGAAAGTGATGCAAATTCAAATGCCACTACTAGAAAATAGTTTGTTTTGACGAATAGGGTAGAATGTTGTGTGCATCTTGTTTTAATGCCACAACCATAAGTTTTACTTATATCATACAGTGTAATCCTGGTCTAACATAGTTGAATTTTTGTTATTAGATTAGAGAAAATTTTTAGCCAAACTGTTTAATCTTGGCTAAAATAGTTAGGTAGGTGAAGAAATTGATCCAATTGTTCAAGCTAGATCAATGAAAGAAAATGAGTAGGTAGGAATATATTAGATTATTTCACCTTTCAAATAAAAATAAAACTAGGGTTTGCACATTTAAATGCACCCTTTGTTATTCAAAATTAGTCTTAGGTTAGGAGAAAATGGGGATGAAGAGGGTGGAAATGTAATTATTTATTTTTAAACCATACATAATATTATCCAAAGTTGAGGTGCATTATATATTTGATCAAAAGTGTGATTATATTAGGAAATTCACAAGTGACAAAAGGTATTTCATATACCATTAAAAGGAATTTATGATCCAACTGTCCTATCACTATCATCCTAAATTGACGATGCATAACTCCTTTCGACCCCCCTATCCATCCTAACTTTATCAACGGAGGGGGGTCCTAAAAGAAGTTTGGCCTTCGTCGGCCCCATGGTTATGTGTCAACATCATGACATTTTTCACCCCCCCCCTCCATATTCTGCTTACCATGTTGACCCCCCTCCGAAAACATCCAATATACATCCCTTTACCTGCCAACGTCACTCCCCACGCCCTCACCACCACTCCATTTGCAACACCTGGCATATATGTTATGAAATTAAATTATCTTGGGATTATTGTTTACTATTCGTAATGGTCCCATGCCCCCAACAGGTGTCTACTGTTACAATAAAAAACTCCTTCTTCACTCATTTTACACTATTTTCATGCATTTTAATTCATTCAATTCACTTCTACTCATTATAATTTCTCCCTGCACATGAAAAGTGTTTGAAAGACAGGCAAAGAAATCAGAGCATGCATAGAATCAACTATCCTTATCACCAATAATAAACTATCATCTAATTCATGGTAACCGACCACTATCACCTCCCTGTTGAGCCGCACTTTTGCCCAAATTTTTACGATTTGTATCAACTAAATACATACTTATACCTAGTGTTTTTAATCGTTATTAATCGATTATGTTGTTAATTAGAGGAATTTTAGCTATTAAATTATAAATTCTTGTTTTTAGTTAATTAATGAGTGTTTTTAATAAATTACTTCTTGGTTGCAGGAAGGTTCGATGCAAGAATGCATTCGAGTGTGAATTCTCAAATACTATTTCATCGGATCTTGATTGTCAAAAGAATAGGATACAACTTCATCATATAGAGATGTCCAAACCTATTGCAGACATTATTGATTACATTCAAATGAATTATGAAATTGTTTATGAGTTAGATAATGAGATAAAAATAATAGTAGATACATTTCCAAACCTGAAAACACTTTGTATTCTACATGCTGATTAGGTAGATCTAATGAGGCTGATCAAGGACAGGGTTTCCCAAATAGGTTCCTTAAAATATGATACAGGTTTGAGAGGACTAGGAACTATGCATATATTACAGAAGACAGGTTTTGATGTCTATTTCTATGAGTTGGTTCAAAGCATAGAGTTTTTGAAAGATTCTATAAAGCTGCCCTATTCTTTGCTTAAATATGCCTACCATAAATCTGAAAATGGGTTGGCTGAAGAGCATCCTATGTTATCATCACTTGAAAGAATACTTAAATCATATTTCTTGCCTCAAAGTGATCACAAGGTCTTGGTTGTGTCCAGAAAAAATTCATTTTTACCTGTACGCAAGAAAATATCCTTAATGGGTTTAAAGCTTCACAAGCTTGATTGGGATCAGGGAGAAAATTTGGACAAGTTTAATCAGGAAATTTTGGACACATTATCACATTGTGACTGCCTGATGGTATCATAGAAGTATGTGATGACTACATCTCCCTTTGAGCATTTCAAGACTATTCTGGAATATGGTGACTCTCATCTGTCCTCCCAGTTCTCTAGTGTTGCTAGAAATATTTCTCATAAATGCCACATACATTTTCTCAGAGTTGATCTTAAAGGAAATGGTGCATTGCCTTTAGTACCGGAGGCTTCAACAAGTTTGGTGTATTTAAAATATGAAGAGATCTTTGAGGGTGAAGATTATTTTCTTAGAGAAGTTACAGAAGCGTCAGATGATATTTATGCTGCTTCTATTGGATTGGGAATTCGTTTACAGTGTTGTCTATCAGGATCATCAGAAACAACAGATCATATAATTTTAAAATTCATTCATAGAGCTCTTGAATCAATGGAAGTTGTATATCCTCTTATGCTGGAATCAGGAACACTAGCAGAAGCATTTCTTGTTAATTTTTCTTCAATTAACCCCCCTTAGTGCTCATGCCATATTGACTACTGCAAACACCCTCTCAGAATTTTTAGGTTGGACACATGAACATCAGATTTGTTTAATGAGAAAATTTGATGTTCCTGAGAAAGGTATAAGTTTATTCAGTTCACAAAGAAATTACGGTGAACTGGGAGAAACAAAATCTGGCACAATTGATTGCTCATCAACTTTAACTTCACGATTTGATGAAGACAACACTAAAACTAGAAAAGAATTAGATTCAAAGAAACCTGACATTGAACTGCATCTTCACTCTAAGCATATCCCTGTAAAAGAATGCTTGGATGCAGATAGTTCAGGGATGTATTGCTTTGGAAAACATAGGAAAGTACCATCAGAATCTTTTAATCTGTGACCCTCACAGATATCTCAAATAAATTATATGCAGGGCCCATTGTTTGAACAAGTCGATAACCATTTCCGCCACACAGACGATGAGCATTTG
>JAXQQM020071189.1:0-83140 GCA_034641835.2 Pinus albicaulis | reverse complement strand
TATATGCAACTATTTAGAAGTAGATTCATGTATGTATGAGATATTTCTGGAAAAAACCTGCATACAAATATATAACTATTGAGTCATACCTTCACTGCACAATAGAACATCAGTCAAACCCAAATCTCGGCATACACTATAATAGACACACATCATAACATCATCATCACAGATGTATCAACCCATAAAAATATTATTCAATGTGTAGTCATTTCAGATCTATTAGACTTGATCCATCATCATAGTCCCCGGTGCATACTTATTTCAGACCAAAAAATTCATCAATAATTGATTACTTGCACACATAGCACTTTAATTGTGGATTTTCATTCCTCTATCTCTGAAACGATATTTTTTTTTTAATATCTATGTCACATTTGTACTAACCTGTATACGCATCCTGTTACCATCATGCCAACATATTTATCAAATAGGTTTCCATCAAGGATAACACATTAGTCATAATGCGAACAATATCCCCCTTTGGACTTGATGGAAACCACTTTGGTGTTTAGTTACCACTACTTGTAGATACCTGTAAATGCATCTGTAGATATACAAAACTTCTCTCCGAAGTCATCAAACTTTCTCCAAACACCAAGCTTCTCCCCCCCTCTGAAATCAAGGGCAAAGGGTCAACCAATGTTGAATGAAGGCTTCTCTCCCCCTTTGTCGACATGAGCACTATATACTGACCATGCTCCCCTTGAGCATATGCTGAATCTTCTAGAAGATATTCAAATATTACATGAATTTATGACTCAACCAAATATGATATTTCGAATCACCAATGACTCACGCTTACATTGATCATCCAACACAATGGGGTTACATATTTGACTCAACATTACATTATATACCCAAAATGGGATTACATACATAATTAACTTGACCCCCAATAGTCCAAACATGACTAAGTATTATAATGATTACAACATGGGTCTTTTCATGACCTTTACATCAATACAAAAATATGACATTTATAACCAAAACTAAAGACCTCCATAGTGAGGAAGCAAGACTGTGATAGTCATAAACAACCATCATATACCATATAGGATATGTACGATAAGCAGATGCCAACAACACGATGAACATCTTCAAGAAGGTATGTAATATCATCAAGTATGCAGCGTCAACAACGTAATATTGTTCCATAGAACTCATCCTTTTGACCTCATCAAGGTTAACATTGTTTAATTAAAATAATATTTACATAAATGAAATTAATAATTGATTAAATTAACAAAATGAATTAATTAACTAAATTATTATATTTACAAATGAATTAAAGTAAAAATTAATTTGATTTACTAAATTAAATAAATTAATTAACTAAGCAATAATTAATTACTTAAATTAATTAATTAATTAATTAAATTAAAAAAAAAATTATTTACATTTTTACATCAATTTAAGTTATATAATTTATATAACAATATATAATACATAATTACATATTTTAATGCCCAAGTGGTAAAAATTAACCAATCTTTGACCAATGATAACAACGATGCATCGAAATTAGGTGAAATCTCTATCATTGGAAAGTGAACAGGGAGATGAAAATAATGGAGTTGTTAAAATGAAAATCAAAGAAAGTCGAGAAAATACAAAGTGAAACAATTCAAAGGTAATATTAAAAAAATTCATATGAAGGGCCCCACAATTTTGAAAAAATGAAGGGGGGTGGTTGAGGCCTCAACAATTGGCAACACACAAGGATGATGCATTTATCTATGGTTTAGAAAATAGGGATAAATTTATCAAAGATGAAAATACAAGTTTGCAAAATATTCTCTCATATTACATCATTTCCAAAGATCCCACATAAGATAGAATCAAAATAGATAAGCTCTTAAGAAATGAAAGTACTTGAATGCCCAATTCTAAAATGATGAATCCAAATATAGGGAGTAATTATTATTTTTATCTTTTCTCTATTATTAGATGGAAAAGATAACTAGGAGTTATTTTAGTATTAATATGCACCTATAAAATATAACATTACCTCTCTTTTTTCAGCATTGCTTCATTGTCTGTAAGCATCCATAGCCCAGGCAAAGATGTCTTGGTACCATAAAAGCATGGCCCCAATTCTCATGAGCATGTATAGTCCTGACAAGTTTGCTTGTACTTCACACAAATATGTTATTTTAAATCTCATGTGCCACCCTTTTGATTATCATATTTGAAGAATTACTTTTATAATTGGGTGAATAGAGCAGGGTAGTACTATAGGTTTTATATTTAAAGAAATAGATGTGATACTAGTTAAGTTTAGCCCCAATATTATTCTCTTCATCTACCACAGTAAAGGATTTAATTGAGAGGATGTTAGCTCCCTCTTGATGCTTAGACAACACATCATCATCATGATGTCATTCCCTTTTTAGGTTGTGTCGTTTAAAATTTGCCATCACATCTAATTACATTGATGAAGTGGATTTAGATGTGATTTCATTAGACATATGTGGAATAGTGCTAGGAAGTCCTTATCTCTATGATAGTGAGGTAGTGTTTCATAGTAAAGATCATAAATATCACCTTAAGAAAGATGGGATTGAATACATTGTTAAGGCACATAAAATCAAAACACACTTGGATTTAGTTACTGCTAATCAGATGAAGAGACTAATAAGTTCAAGTAAGAGATATGTACTCATGGTTGTAAAAGAACAACATAAGGATCAACATGATGCTTTTTAAGGTTGTGAATATGAGTTTAAAGATAATTCGGTTAAAGTGGTAGATTCTTTTCAAAGTATATTTAAATAACCAAAACATTTGCCTCCTAAACGGGAAATGCAACATGAGATACAATTGATGTCTGATTCCTCTCTTCCTAATATCAGAATGTATTGCATGTCAGTAATAGAGAACAAAAAAATAAAAAAAAAATCCAAGAGCTCGTTGAAAAAGGCTTCATTCTACCCAGTTCATCTCCATGTGGTTCACCCATAATTTTGGTTCCTAAGAAAGACAGGACATGGAGAACATGTGTCGACTTTAGGGCCTTAAATAAAATCACAATCAAGAACAAGTATCCTCTTCCCAGGATAGATGATTTACTTGACCAATTGAAAAATGTTGTCTAATTCACTAAGTTTGACTCACTTAAGCAGAAAATTGTCATAACACCAATCTTAGCTTTACTAGATCTTCAACAACCATTTGAAATTGAAACATATTCTAGTGGTTATGAAATGGGTGTAGTTTTACTTCAAAAAGGGAAACCATTTTTTTTCATTCAGAATTTTTTTCTAAGCCAGTTGCAAATTATCTGACATATGATAAAGAATTGTTAGCTTTGGTTGAAAGTGTAAAGAAATGGAAGCACTAATTAATGGGTAAGGAAATAATGATTCACACAGATCATCAATAGCTTAAGTACCTTCAGTCTCAGACTAAGTTGCAACAATCTCGCCATTACATATGGATGGGATTTCTTCAGCAATTTCACTTAGTAATTAAGTACAAGAAAGGTGTAATAAAAAAAGTAGATGATATGCTGTATAGACCATCTTTGAATGCTTCAGTAGTGTTGCAGAATAGTTCTTTAAAACATGAAAGTTATTTAGAACAATATAGTAAAGATATTGATTTCAAATATATCTATGAATCACTAACTCATGGTACTCAGGTGGAAGAAGTCAATTTTCATGTTCATGACAGGTTGTTATATCATATGGGTAAGTTGTGCATACCACAGACAGAAAGGGCACGTGTTATCGGGAAGCACATTCTTCTCACATTTCATGACATTTTGGCATAAGCAAGACAATGGCACAAATTCAAAGGTATTGCTACTAGCCTCACATGTATGAGACAATTGTTAAGTACATTAAAGGATGTGTTATGTGTTTGACAAGCAAGCGAAGCAATCGAAATATTGGCTTGTTTATGTCACTTCCAGTTCCTTCACGACCATGGAACAACATTTCCATGGAATTTGTTGGAGGACTTCCTATGTCCAGGAGAGGGCATGATCACATGTATGTTATGGTTGATCGTTTCAGCAAGATGTGCATTCTTGTTCCATGAAAAATGCAAGTGACTGCTGAATAGACTACATAGATGTTCTTTCAACAGGAATGGGTTCATTTTGGGTTACCTACTTCCATCATTTTCGACCGAGACACTCGCTTTATAGGAGATTTTGGTCCACTTTGTGGGGACTCAAGGACACAAAGCTTAAGAAGAGCACAAATTTTCATCCACAAACCAACGGGCATACATAAGTGGTGAACAAGACAATGATACATATTCTCCGAGGTTACTACAACAAACATCCTAAGTTGTGGGATGAATATTTACCTTATGTGCAACATGCTTACAATCGACCCTTACATTCTTCGAGTAATCTCTTTCCATTTGAAACATGTTTTGGGTATCTACCAAAGTCACCAATGGATTTCATGTTTGGTGAAGAAGATAAAGTGGATGGACACGGCGATTCAAACAAAGAAGTTAAGTTCATTCAACGAATACAACGAATACATGAAGCAGTGCATGATCAGTTAGAGAAGAGTCAAGCCAAGTACAAAATGCGCCATGACAAGCATCGAGTGGATCATCATTTTCAGGTCGGTGATTAGGTATGGTTGTATATCAATAAAGATAGGTTGAAAGGTGAAGGGCGGATCATTATTTTCAGGTTTGTGATCAGGTATGGTTGTATATCAGTAAAGACAGGTTGAAAGGTGAAGGTAAGAAATTGAAACCCATCAGGTATGGTCCTATCAATATTGTGGAAAAGATTAGAAATAATGCATTCCGGTTAGATATACCTCCTTACATGCATATTTATTCAGTTGTAAATGTAGAAAATCTGAAGTTGTATGAACCTCCGATGATCATTGATCTAGAGGAATATACACAGTTTCCTACCATTGATGATTTGGCACTTGAGTATATGAATGAGTTGCAAGAAGATACCATATTGGACAGGAAGGTTCGCACTTCAAGGCGTGGAGATGTTGAATATCTTTGAGTGGGACTCAAGGGCGTGAATCCTAGCAAGGCAAGGTGGATGGAGATCAGAAGAGTGAGGGAGTTGTACCCTCACCTGACGTCTGATTAAATCAAACTTTTGTTGGTCCAACAACTTTCAACTAGAGAGGATTGATCTAGGAAGATCTTGCATCAATTCATGAAGATCAGTTCAGTCTTCAGTTCTTCGAATTTCTTGCATGGTACAAGTGCTTTCATGGCTAGGGAAAATTGTAATGATGTAGTGAAAGTGGTGATGTGGTAAATACTAAGTGGAAAAATATGCTAAGGTGGTGTGTGACTTGGTGTTTAAGTCCTAGCACTAACCTAATTCATTAATCCTATGGTGCTAAGATCTAGCGCTAATGAATTGTATAAAACATATGGTAATGGTGTCATAAATCTATGTTTAAAACTTATGATATAACCTTTCAGAAAATGTAATGGTCGGACTATGTTTAAAACATATGCAACAACCATATAACATATCAGATTAACCACAGCTAAACTGCATTGGAGAAGAAGACCGTCGGGCGTAGGCATGTGAACATAGTCAAGTCGCAACAGAGGTTTAATGCGCGGTTTGTGGAGTTAACTGCAATCGTCAGGCAAAGTTGACCGCAGATAGTTGTCACATGCGAACCGTTTGACAAAACCGTGGACCTAACCTGTAAGGTGGCCATTGAGGTATTGACCACCGCCCTGTCACATGCAATGGTTCATCTAATCTGCTGTTAGCCTAACCGTCAGGGGTTAAGTTTATCATATATTTTTATTTGGGTTTGTATTTGTTAAAATTGCTATGTTATTTTTGGTCCATGTAACCCAATCTGCTAGGTGTGTCATTCCTATATGACCGAGAGAACCTTCACTCATTAATGTAAAACCAACATGTTATGTTTGGCCCAAGGGATTTGACATGAAACTAGCCTGCAACTATTTAACCTTAGCCATTGAACCATGATGGGAAGAGAGTGATTTTGAAGACTTGTGTTTATATTTATGAATCAAGAGGCAGTTTTTGTTTTTAGTGTATCTTGGTCGTCCAGAGGTGGAATTGAGAATTGAGACAGATGTTGGAAAGCTAGGAGAGAGAGATTTATGTTGACAGAGACCAAAGGTGCCTGCGAGAATGTTTATTCTAGTGTTTACTGTGTAAATACTTCCTTGGATCAATCCTTAATAAAACGGAAGCCCATCTTGAAAGCGGACCCGGAGACATATTCCACCAGGACGAACTTCGTAATCAATGTTTGTTGTCTTCTATCTTTGTTCTTTGATACAAATTCATGTCTAATATGCTTCTTAAGTTCTAGTTTAAGTCATAAAATCAATTTCTTTCCTTCAATCTTCCACACTAAGCGATCGAGTTAACAATCAATTCACTGTTGGAAAATATTTAGTTCTACTTAAGTATTAATTCATATATATTTCAGATCAATGATCTTTTCCACATATCCAACACTGCAACGGTCCCCTACCAACACCTCTTATTTGCTGCTCTCGAGGCTGTGACCCATGTCTCCTCTCAATTGCATTGAACTTCTTGTAAGGAACCATATATTCTTTCTCACCTGCGTCCTAAGGTCTTCCCCGCTTTGGTGGCCACTTACCTTTAACTTTCTTATTTCCTTTCAAAACACACTTAGGCTCATCTTTGTGCTTAGACTGCTCATAACAATGCTTCAAATTCTGGATGGACTCCTCTAACGATTTAGGCTCATCAAACTTAATATACTCGATATATGTTGCTATAAATCGATTGATGAATCTCTGAATCTTAGCCTTTTCATTCATGAGATAAGGCACATACCTCAACATCTCCAAGAACTTGCTAGTATACTCATCATCTATCATAGAACCCATTTACAACTCATAAAATCCTTAGCTTTGTCATATTAGTACCTCTCTGATAAGTAATACTTCTTGAATATCCTATCAAATTCATCCCAAATCAAGTATTCCTCTCAAATACCCTTGACATTCTTTACATATTCCCATCATATATTTTCTTTCCCTTTAAGACTGAAGGTGGATATCTTGAGTTTCATGTTCTCTGAGTAGCTATGCAATCTGAAGAATTTATTCATCCCAAGCAACCATGCCTCTGCATCTTCTGACTTATTCATCTCTCCATCGAATGTAGGAGGCTTCAATTTCCTGAACTCCTCTGGAAAATACTCCCTCCTCCTATAAGTATGATGACAATGATGATTGTGATGATGTCTCTTGAATGAGGAACTAGAATGATGACCATACATAACAGTCCTCCTGTCAGGTGTATCCAATGATATGCCACCTCTAATTGTGTCCCCTCTATCCAACCTATATTTGGACCGAGATCTGCTACCATAGGATCCATTAGTTTTCTCTTCCTATTCTTGACTAATTCTCAACTATCCCTACCTCTACAACCCTGAAAAGCTCTAAAGAATCACTGCATTGAATTATAGTTTCTTCTCTTAAGCCTTTGCAAGTCTTTCCTAAGCCTCAACCAACCTGACATTGTTTGATTTGAAACTTCTAATCTTGGCCCTCAAGATCATAAATGTATCTTCTATATCAAGAGAATACTCATCTCCTTGTTGCCCATCTAATCTATAGGGAGAGTCATGGGAACTATAGTCTACCATTGTGCTCATCATATTTAATTCTCTTCTTCCTGCAAGTGTACCATGTCAGATAAACCAAATAGAAACCAAAATCAAATCCATACCTCATTGATGTTCAAGGGAGGCTTATCTCATCTGCAAGGTCAATCCACATTAGCATGATACATGTATAATCATAATCACATTAATATAACAAAATCATGCATGACCATATCAATTGTATACCATGACCCAATGCATGACAACCATAACTTTGAAAACATCAGACTTTACCTAAAGAGAGCGCAACCCGCTCTAATACCACCCTGTAACATGATCCTCCCACATTTACCCACTTTCATTGGCTTTCCCGGGGTAAACATGAGCTGAGGGTCACTATGATACGACTCAACCTCCTATATGACCTTAAGGAAATGGATTCAACAACTTACAACCTTACTGACTTCCCTAAGGTGTTATAGGACCTCTAGGAGCAACCCAACCCCTCAAGGTGTCCAACCCCTGAGATAACTCTCTTTTTCACTGAACTAAAGCCTCAACCACTCCCTTGCTAAGGGATGCAAGCGACTGTAAGCCTCCAGTCACTCCCATAGGCTTGCTTTCCAGCGACTGTGGACTTTTCCAGTCAGTTCTATGCCAGCAAGCCCGAATTCTCAGCCACCTTTTCAGGGCTAGGAATTAGGTCTCTACCCATAACTCAGTGAAAATTACAGAAATGATGAATGACATAAAAACAAAGCTTATAAGCCAAAACTTGAACTAGGACTTAACCCGACCTCTCCCAACTAGAACTGAGGTTTCGTCAAGCACTTGGTAAACATACAACCTACAGGTCATGAATGAATATCTGAACATATGGATCTGGAAACTTATTTGAGGTTTAACAAGAATGACCAATGCCTTCTCACAATAGTTTTCATAACACCAATTAGGTCATTCATTCTTTATTAATTGATTTACAAGTAAAAAAATGAAGAGATCCATGAATAAGACATGTCAAATAACCATGCTTATAACCAAATAAATAACAATGATATAAAACATTTAAAGCCACATAATAACAAGTACATTTACTCATCAAAATTAAGAGAAACTTAGCTCTTATTAAACATAAACAAAAGCCAACCAGGTCTGGGACTTCCACGTACCACCCGATCATAGATTGGACTTAACCAAATCTTTCTTTTATCCAATCTACCTCGTGCCATATTCCAAGCATGAATGTGGGATCTCATGGGATAAACCAATCCAAAAAAAACCAAGGGAAACCAGAGGTTAAATCACCTCCACCCTCACCATACCACGATCTCACCTAAACCGATCCCGAGATCACAAAACCAAACCAAGCTTGGATGCCTCGAAATTCCTTCACCATCCCTTGAGGAATTTTCTTGTCTCCACCCACCTATTAAGGGCTTCCCAAATAAAACCATCTCCACCCCCAACCCTTGGTATTTTACTGAGACCACCTCACCTGGATCCAAAACCTTCTGATGATCCACAACTCAACCAAGAAAGAATCCCATCACATCATGCCTATCTGGGAATGGAAAAGCAAGGCTAAAATTGCTGTCAAAACCCGAAAAAATCCATGCCACCAACAACAAATAAACAAAATACACACATGCATATGCCATGCATGCCAAAACCATCTAGGAAATCATACATGCAACCTATTACCTGCAAGTATTCTCATTGAAGCTGCTTGATCCAACTTTTCCTTGCTTTCCTTTGCTTTCCTTGTCCTTCCTTGACTTTCCTTGTCCTTCCTTTGATTGCTTTCTTTCCTTCTCCTCTTGGTGCTCTTCTCCTCTTTAAAACCAATTCTAAAATTGAACTAACAAAAAGCTAAAAATTGATGCTCTGGTGTATTTTTATTTTAGATGCCTCTGATTTCTTCATTTTCCTTAATTTTACTTCAATTTCCTCCTCACATGCAACCTGTGACCTTTTACCTCATTTTTATCCTAATTTCCTTTATTTTCACAAATAAAATGCTAATAATACCTTTTTTCCTTTTCAAAGCCTTTGTAGTTTCCTTTTCCAATTTATCTTAGCCGTAAACACCTCAAGTGATGCCCACTAGGATATTTTTTCGAACATTTAGCTTGGAATAAGTGTCCCATGACCTTGGTCTTATTTTTCCCTTATTAACTTTATTACATGAAATTTAACCCGAGGCTATTACAAAAGGGCCACAAGCATTCAATAGTGTTGGAGGTCCACTTTATTTTTCAAATAATCATTTTGTAAAATTCAAAGCAAGTTTGTAGATAAGAAGTAATAATTTAAATGAGTTGATGGCATTGTGATGTCTATTGAAATTGGAACATGAGAGAGGAATTGATTATAAGTTTATGAGGATTCTCTTCTTGTCATCAACTTGATGAAGTAAATTATCATATTCAAAATGTTAGTCTTAGGCCTCTAGTTGATCAATTAAAATTCATTTCAATACTGTTTAAAAGCATCTCATAAACTCACATCTACACAGAACATAACGTCGAGGCTAATGGACTCTCCAAGAAAGGACAACATATCAAAGTTGGAATGATGGACTTAGAGGAAACTTTATATGGTTTTATCTTTATATTATGACAACAAATATTTTTGAAGTACAAAGATGGGTATGTAGATGCCAATGATTTTGATCCCTTATATTGATGTTAAAAAAATAAAAAATAAAAAATACAAAATAAAAATAAAATAAATAAATAAAATACCATGGTTTTTGGCTCTATATAAAGTCTAAGAAATTAGACATAACTTTATGAAATGACAGTTATGCTTTTCTTTTAGATTCTTACTAGAGGAAAAAATTATTTTAAAAGTTATGAAGAGATCTTTTTTTGGGAGCCTTGAAGGATCATATGGTCCATGTCAAGTGCTATGAACACCTAAGTAATGCAATCATCAATTCCACAATCTATAGAGGGACATGTTGGCTCATTGTGATAATGCTCGAAGAGTAGCCATGCCCTTATATAGAATCCACTATAGTGGGGTCAGGACATCTTAGCTTTTGCTAAGTCATAATCTATTGGTATATCTACCTTGCATTCTATTGGATATACCCTTGGTGTTATAGTGGCAGTTGGAAGGTTTGATCATAGACCTTGTCCAGATTACTCCAATGAGTTATTGATTCACCATGGTTAAAGAGTGTGTGTGTGTGTGTGTATCACATTTTTTTTATTGGTAAATCACCTCAATAATGGGAGGTCACAAGGTCAATTCTCCTTAATGCCCTCAGGGTTAGGCTCTAGTAATAAGTCGATGGGATGTGATCCCTTCAGATGGATTTGCCCAAATGGACCTTTAGATGAATGTGTGTGTGTGTGTGTGTGAAGAAATTTTATTATTTAAGTATTTATATCGCTTGGCTCTTTTAAAATCTATCGACGCTGAGAGACATTTAATTCTTCTTCTGGAGGAGGAATGTTGGAAGCGAAAAACTAGGGTACCTGGCTTCAATTAGGGGATAGTGACACAAAAAAAATTCATTAGTTTTTTAATGCAACAAAATAAACAAACATTATTTGGAACATCAAGGGAAAAACTGATTCAAGGGACCAACTAATGCTAAGACCCATAGTCCCACACTCTCACACAAACAAGTTAACTTAGGTACTGAAGAAGATTTGAAATATGTGAATCTCGGTACATGTTGTTCTCCCTATGAGAGACAAGATTTTTTCTGTATTTTTAAAAAGTATCGAGACATGTTTGCATGGACCTATGCTGATTTCAAAACCTATGATACACAAATTATCTAGCATGTGATACCTATTAAGAAAGAGGTAAATCCATTTCAACAAAAGTTTAGAAAAGTTCATCCTAGCTTGAAATCCTTATTTAAAAATAACTAAGGAAACTGCTAGATGCTCGAATCATATTCAAAGTTTGACAGTATACTTGGGTCTAAATTTGGTTCCTGTTAGAAAGAATTCTGGAGAGATACAATTATGTGTTAATTTCCAGAACCTGAATCAGGATTCAGATAAGCATAATTACCCCGTGTCGTCTATAGAGCAGATACTCCAAACAATATCTAGGTCTGAAATTATCTCGCTATAAGATGGATTTTCAGAATACAACCAAGTTCTAGTAGCGGAACCTGAAAGGTTGAAAACTATATTTAGGAAAATATGGGGTATATTTAGGTTTTAGTAGGATATGGACATCGCATTCCATGTTTGATTGGACAAGTGTAGTTGTGTACTTGGATGGTGTTATAGTATTTATGAGCCCTGGTATTGCACCAAGAGTGTTGCAACTCCCAGGGGCTGCCCTACTTTATTTTATCAACCCAGGGTTCATACAAACTTGGAGGTGATAGTGTTATATACACAACAGATGCATTCTACTCATGTCATACTCTTCCACTCTACGAAAGAGTGCTACTTCTAAGGGTTATCAGTGAAGTTTGTCACACTTCAATGGATACTAAAATAAATTGCAGAAAGGAAATGACAGAAGGGAAACTAAACTAAATTGCTGAAAAGAAATGACGGGAAAGGAAACTAATTTAAATTGCAGAAATGAAATGACGGAAAGGACACTAATTTAACTTGTTGAAAATAAATGGCAGAAAGGAAACTAATTCTAAAACACACTTAACTTTTCCAATCGGCTAAACACACCCTACTTATCTTATGCTCTATCTACCATGCTCCTAACCATGCAACTAGTCATGATCTAACTAAAATGAAAAAGTGTTGCTTGCAGTTTGGAGGAAAAAGGGATAAAGATGCTAATGGAGGGCTTAAACACATGGGACAAGGCTTAGAGGTGTGGAAAGAGGGGTTTGAACTTTATTAAATCTTATAATATCAAAAAAATTCTTTGGAGTGGAATGATCTGAAAAGTGTGATAGCGGAGAAGCAGGAGTACAATTAAGGAGCGGGAGTGAAATGCGATTTGCAAAAAGGGAAAAGGTTGTGATCTGCGATATGCGCTATCGCAATATCACAATCAGTAGATAGGAGTGATAAGTGTTAAAAATGAGCTAAATATTGCAAGATGCGATTTGTGACGGGATAAAGACTGTGAAGTGCGAAATGCAATGGGATAAAAGTTGTGAAATGTGAAATGTAATGGGTGACGTGGCGGTAGGACCGGTGACGAAGTGCAATGACAATATCGCAATTGGTGCTAGGAGCGGTAAGTATTAAAGGAAAAATGGAAAGGTTGCGAAGTGCGAAGTGAGATGGGGCAAAATTTGCGAAGTGAGAAATGCAACGTACGACAGCGGGAGTTTCGAGGATTATCGCAGTTGGCAGTTTTTGCGGTAAGTGTTAACAGAAACCAAAGAAAAGATACGATTTGCAATGTGCGATGCGGCGAAGTTATTGCAATTGGCATTTGGAAGTGGTAAGTCTTAAAAGAAAAAGGGAAAGGTAGTAATTTGCGATTTGCAAAGTACAGCAGCGAGAGTTTCGAGGAAGAAAGGTGGAGGTCGAATTCCAATGGTTTTTTTGAATATTTTCGTTAAAAGGTAAAGGTGAGGTGAAAAGGGAAAATCGCCGAAATCTTGAAGAATGACCAAGGAAAGGGAAGGGGTTCTGCGATGGCCGAGATGTGATAATCGGGAAATTCCAAGGTAAAAGAGCACATGCAAAACTTTAATGGTTTCTATGAAAAAAAAGGGTGCAACAACTGATAGGAAAAGAAAAGAAGTAGGGAAATGGAGCGTAACAAAGGTATTTGGAAGCATAACAAAAAGATGGAAAATGAGGCGGGGAGGCACCACAGAGCTGTTATGGGGTTTTAACAACAATTCCTTCAAACAAACCCGTGGATTCATGCATGAAAAAACAGACAAAATGTGTGATAAAAAAACAGTGAACGGAAAGCAGTTTTTTGGCCTATGGGAAAGTCTACCCCCCTCGAGCTCTATTGAAAAAGATGGGAAGGGAATTCTAGATCCACAACTTTTAAAGTTTTATCCTCTATTCTATTACTCATAAGAAAATGAAAAGCTACAACAACAAATTGAAAGCAAAAACTAAGCAACAATGAAACTATCAAAAGCAGAACTAATTGAATGATAGAAAGAAAACTAGCTAAATGTCAGAAAGGAAAGAATAAAAACAACAGAGAAGCTGAGGCACATGGGTCGGGCCCTAACCCACGAGCCCTACTCTTTGGAACTAGATCAATAAAAAGTCATCTGAATACTCATTGCATTAAAAATACAATCTTATTACATCCCGAAGGTCTTAAACAACAAAAGCCTAATAAAATGAAAAATAAATGGAATGGGATGGAATGGAATGAAAATGCAATGGAATGGACTGCATTGAATGGACCAGAATCCACCAGAATCGACCCTAATTAAATCTTGATCAGATTTATTTATCCTCAAGGGCAGCTACCAACAACTCCCTAAAAAATAGGTAATGAGTCCACTTGACTCCAAGTGAAGTATGGCTTGAGTGCACTTATTCTTGAGTTGCTTGGATGCCTCTGGAATTCGAATTGCTGGAGGGGATCTCATGAGGATCCTTTGGCTTCCTTTGAGAGTTAAGGAGGGTGGACAATCCCCTTGAATATCTCCAAGATTTATCCCTAATTTCTTGATATTGTGCTCATTTATTCTTCAATATTGATCTTCCAGTGGCAAGGAGCAAGTCCCTAAATGATCTCCTTCTCCAAATATGCATAATCTACCAAATATTTTCACAATATTCTACAAAAATAACCAATATTAGGCACAAATATGCAATTACCTTTAATCCTTCCTAAGAACATATTAAAGCATAAGAAAACATTATTAAGTGCAGAAGGAGAGATTTAATATATATTTTCATGTGCATAAGGAAGGTAGATCGGCCTAAGAAAGGTTAGATGGGCCTTAATTTATGTCTAATTTAGAGGCCCATCATCACCCCCCTACTGAAACTATTGCTCATTCTCTGAGCAAGCTATTCATCCTCCTTTCCTTATGGTTCTTTCTGCATGCTGGCTTATTTCTTTTTCTGTTTATTGGCCGATGCGCTGGTGCTTTCTGCATGCTGGCTAACATTCTTGCTATTATTCTTGCATTTATTCTCATAGGTGCTTCATGGAGGTCCTCAGATGCCTTAAGCAGTTCTGTTTCACATACCAAGAGGTGGTTGCTCCACATTTTATTTGATTTTCTTTCCTTTTTTTTTTAATTGCATGCAAAATAAACTCACAGTTCTTTTTCTGTTAACTGATTTCACCCTTGGTTACCCCTTGGCACTCCTTGTCTTCTATTACAATGAACTTCTTACTGCCCACTTTCTCAAGTCCTTTTTACTTTTGTCTTGTTCCTTTTCTTGGTGGAAAAAGTGAGGCTAGTTGCTAAATAAGGCTGAGGTTGCTCTGCTACTAATTTTGGCTATATAAAAACTTTCCTTCTCACACTTTTTAATGTTTTCTTAAGCTAAAATAGATTTGAATAAAGGGTTAGATGGTTGCATACCTAAGCCTTACCATTTATTTGTTTTTGTAGGTGATATTGAAGCTACTGCTGAAGCTGCTATTGAAGTTGCATGTGGCGATTTTCTTGAGGTCCTTTTGGAGCTTCTGTGCACAGAGGAGGAAGTCCAAGTTTGACTACCTTCAACGAGGGTGTTCACCTAATTTTATTTTTGTGCCAACTTAATGTTTTTCTTCTTGCAAAGGTTGGAGAGAACCTGCATTCATTAGAGAGAGACACATGGAGAAATGCAATTTTCTTTTTTAAGGCCTACTAGATGCCTCAATGAGGTTTTCCACTAGTAGGTTTGCTTAGGTGCCTCAAAGGAGGTTTTCACCTAGGATATTTTATTATTTTTATTTTTTTTTAACCCAATAACTGCCTCATGGAGGTTTTCAATCAGTGAGCCAATCTCAGACGCCTCAAAGAGGTTTTCATTTGAGATTTTATTCTTTCCCTTTTATTCTTTTTTCCTTTTTCACTTTCCTACTCTACTTGAAAAAACAAAACCTTTTTCAAGTATAGGAATACTTCCAATGGAGCCATGTACACATCAAGATGATAGATAAAATCATGTGCACACTTGGAATACATGCTCAAACATGTACCTGAATATGAGAGATGAATTGCCTTGACTGGGATTGTATCAAGAACTGTTGGAGAAGAGTGTGTTGCTGCAACTTAATGACTGTTTGGAACCATATGTCAATATAGTTGTGATATCCCTGGTCCACTTGCTGAGTTGGATCACCTTGGATGTCCTCTTCTATTATGACATTCAAATCTTCCTCTTTTTGCTGATTTTTCTCTTGAAGACATGGAGGAAATGCTGGTAAACATGAGGAAAAATTCTCAACATCTGATTCTGATGTCGGCTCTTCATCAAGTGCAACCCTTGATCTTTTGATCTCCTCATTTAGATCTTCTTCTTCTTGATGTTGTCCTTCAATGACATTAATAAAATCTCTTCTTTGCAATACCTTTCTTGAACTAAGAAGCAGACCATTGAGATCAAGAGGATATGTTTGGTAGTGTTGTACCTCAGCATTCTAAGTGGGTTGAGATACTTCATGGTGTGGGTTTGGAAATGGTGGTACAGGTAGTTGAGTGGGGGTGGATATATGAGATGGATGTGGTTGAGGCTATGGTAGTGGTGGAGGTGGATGGTAGGGATAGCATGGAGTTGGGTATGGAGGATATTGAGGGAAATATTGAGGATGTTGAGGATTTTCCCAATAAAGACCTGTTGTGACCAGCAACAACCCCCCTTTTTATTTAATATTAGTAATAATACTAAATAAATGGGGACCCTTAGTTAAAAAATCCAAAAAATCAACTATGATTTGTTTTCCTTTTTAAATAAAATTTCTATCATAAACTTAGAGAAATCCCTTAGAAGAACATTAAGAAACACTTAAGTTTATGATAGATTACAATAAAATTGTTCTTTAAACAAAATAGCGCATCCATCGCAAAATGATATATATCTTTTATAAAACTGAAAATGCGATTTTGCGCTTTTGCGATAATGCGATCCCAAAAAGCCTATACAATAAACATATTGGTCGTAGATCGCATAGCGCAGAAAACAAAAATGATAAACGAATACCTTTTGCGCTATTTTCAATTTTGCGTTTTTGCGAGATTTGCGATGTGCGCTATTACGCAAGTTGCGCTATTTTACATAATTGCGATGGTTTCATTTTGTGATATTGCGATATTGCGATATTGCGATATTGCGCAGCAAATCGCAGATCGCAATGTCGCAGATTCATAAAGGCGCGTTGTCCAAAGGCAATCTTCCCATATATCAAATATGTTATGCGCTTTAATGATTAGATTAAATGATTGGATTGGCAATTAATGGTAAATGAGATTTTGTTTTGATTGAAAGTCATTTCACGATTAAAATAATATATTTCATCCGCCTTCACATTTAAAACAGTCTCATCACCTTTCTCATGCCATTACTCTCATTTAACTCGTAAAACGCAGGCACGAAGGAGCAAACGTCTATACAAAGCTTTCACTAAACACTATGGGTAAGAAGGAGAAGAGCTTGAATTCTGAAAACAGAGAAATGGCTTCACTGTACGCAGACACCGCTTGTAATAAGGATGCCGGTATATCCACTTGGGAAGGAATGTATAATCTGTTAGAAGAAGAAAATCCTGTGGTAATGAAAGTTGTGGCTACAGCAGGTTCTAGTAATACATCAGAAGCAACCCTCAAAGAACTGGCTTGTTCATTTCTCCATAGGATAGCGGCAAGGCCAAGGATTCTCCTGTATACGGACATGGTGAAATGGGTGCTGGACAGCACCGATATTTCAGACAGGCAATTCAGAACTCCAGCTCAAGAACTAATCGGGTCGTTCACCACAAAAGATTTGAGGCGGATGTATAAGTTGCCGGAACCTCAGGCGACTTATAATAAGCAATTCATGGAAGATTTCGCCAGAGAGCATGCAAATTTGGCAGAATGCACAAAGGAGTGGACCAAAAGAAGTGAACCATTGAAGAAAAACAAACAAGGTATGTACAGCACGGGTTCACTTACCTCTCCTTATTGTTTCACTACTGCCATGTTATGCAGGCTTTTTGGAAAGCCTGACATAAATATGATCTTGCCTGAATGGCTCCCTTTGTTGAATGCGGCCGTTAATTCTACAATTGTAGACTGGGCCAAAATCCTATCTGATAATTTGACCACTGCTATTTTTCACTACCGGTCCAAACGAAATGTTTCTCAGCGGGTTTATCCACCTTTTTATTTATCTGCTTATGTCATGGACGCTATCTGTTATGTCTCTAAATTCCCTGTGATGGGTTGGCAATGGACTATCCACGATCCTAAGCTTCCAGAATTCATTTCAGAAACTCTCTCTTTAAACAATCAACTACTGCAACAAGAGGAGGTTTTATGCCAAAAAATCTTGCAATGGAATTATTTTTGCCAAGAGAGTGATAAAATCACAAATCATGTCGTAGATTTACGAAATCATTATGATTTGATTAATGAAAAGATCAATGATTATCTGGCATGGCAAAAGACAGAGGAAGGCAGAAAAGCTGGTGCACCCATTGTTAATGAAAACCATAAAGAAATAATATTCAATAACTGGGATGCACAAATCAGAAAGGCAGAAAAGGCAACAGAGGAGGCGGCTACAGTGGCAAACACTCTTACTGATTGTGTAAATGACAATTTACACAAAGCTAATTTGATTCCAGAAACTGTTCCAGGATATCTCCCACAGGCACATCAACTGCAAACAGAATGGAGGCAAAAGGCAGAAGAAAGAGCAAAATCAATCCAAGGGCTGACAAGATTAAATTGGGACTCATACTGGACATACTTGGTGAAGCCACACAGTCAGCACAGTGCGCTTAATTGTATCATCAATTCTACAGAGAAGATTGTGCCTACACTTGCCGACTCTGTCTTTTCAGGACAGTTGAATTCTGAAGTCGGTCAACCACATCTTCTCAAAACTATGCTAGATGCCTGCAAGTTTAAAGATCAAGTTCATAGATAGTTATGTTTAGTTTTAATTTTACTGTATTTTAGCCTAGGAAAAGGACGTTCATTAAACCGAATCCTTAATTTTTGTAATAGACTATTTTTAGATTTAGCTAAGTAGTATTTAAATCGTTCTCATGCATTTAGAGAGGGGTCCTAGATCTTAATATTTTTAACTTGGAGATTACATTTCTGTACTCCATTGGCTTAATATATTTTTAAAAGGATCACATCTGGTGATTTTTATGTGGAATTATCTTTGAAGTGTTGCATTTCTGTACCTTGGAATTTGATTTTGCATCAGAATTACTGGATTAGAGTATCAGATTTCATTTGAAAGTCTTCAAGATGAATGAGGTATTTCTATCCGTTCACTGTTGATTTATTTTGTCTTATGATATTCGCTTTAAAATTTGCTATCATTTATATATATTTGGTTTTCACAACGTTTCTTTTTATATATCATTTCTGAGTATAATTGAAACGTTATCTTTCGTTAAGTATATATAGATGGTATACAATGATGAATGCAATATGCTAATACAACTCTGTTTAATTTCTTAAACAGAGTTATCTTTATTTGTTTCTGTACATTTCAATTTAAATAATAATACATTTTCATGGTTATTGTTAAATTGGAACAATCTTAAGTTGTATTCACATATAATTACCCGGGTTAGTGTTAGAATTTCTTTATCAGTATTTAGTTTAAATTAGATAGTTTTATTTCAATTAATTTAGTCCCATTTCCACCCATCCAAACCAATCCATTTAGTTATAAGGAAACTGGTCCTTTAAATCCAGTCGGAGCCACCATACCAAACGGAAAAGGAGTTGTCTTAAGGTCCCGACCGGGTGGTTTTCCCCAATGTTTGAAGCAGAGATTTTCTAGGCTTCAACAGGACCTTGCCAACCATGTTGCCAAGATTGGTTTTGGGGTTGAGATGGTGAAGGTTGCCGAGGAGGAAGTGTGTCCCAATTAGTTTGAGATGGATGTGGATAAGCTTGAAATTGTGAAGTGGGTCCTTGCATCATATCAAGTTGACTAGGTTGCCAGGGTATCCTTGGAGCCACATAACATAGCTTCTTTGGTGGTTGCCTTGCTCCATTGTCTTCTTGGTAAACTTTTTTAAACCTGGGGAAAGATGAACAACATCTAGTAGCATAAGATTCTACATGGATAATAAAAATATCAGCATCTTCTTTTTTCTCATTTTGCATTCTTAACATTTCTACTTGTTCACTTAGATTGCTAAGAATTTATGTTTTAAAGTTGTCAAGAAAATTTCTAAGTTCATCTTGTCTTACCAATGTTGAGGTGGATTTACTTACTCTTTCCCTTCCTCTTGATATGTGCTTGCATGTTTCACAAATTTCTTCAAATGACAATTGGTATACATCTCCTTTACTCATGAGATTAAGGAGATCAATCCACTCATCCCTAATTGTTCTAAGTAAGAGGATTTTTAGTGTGTCAAATCATAAATGATGTAATTTTTCCCTCTTAACATTATACATGAACCTCTCTATTAGATCCTCAAGGCTCTCATATTCTTCTTGGTTCATTCTAAAAATTTCTTCTCTAAGATCATGATCTTTATATTTTTCTAGAAATATATTTTGCATATCATTCCATGATCTTATTGAATTAGTACCTAGACTCATGAGCCATTTAAGAGCTCTATCCTTCAATGTTGCAGGAAACAATCTCAATCTTTGAGTGTGTGATAAGTAGCCATAAGATTTACAAAGTATCTCAAATTCAAAGAGAAATATTTCTGGATCCTCTGTCCTCATACCATGATTTGGGAAGGAAATATGGAGGGATGTTCTTCATATGTACACTAATGTCGACATCTTGAATGGGAAACCCAATAAGATCTTCTTCATTTTCATCATATCCATTCATCTCTTCTACCTTCAAAAGTATGGTGATGTGGTTCTTATTGCACCACATGGTCAAGTGGGGGGGTTGGTATTGGAGAAGTTTTTTTTTTTTTTTTTTTTTTTTAATTTCTGAGTATCCCTACTCCTATGAGGCATGAAAATCATTTTTTTTGTATTTTTCAATATTTCGGAAACAACATAAAAAATGAAAGCATAAAAGAATGCTAAAACAGAATCAAAGCATCTACTAGACACCCCCCCAACAACTGCGCCAAAAATTGGTGAGCCTTGGTATTGCACCAAGAGTGCTGCAACTCCCAGGGGTTTCCCTACTGTACTTTATCAACCTAGATTTCATACAAACTTGGAGGTGACAATGCTACATATACAACATATTCATTCTACTCATGTCATCCTCTTCTGCTCTACGAAAGGGTGCTACTTCTAAGGGTTCTCAGTGAAGTTTATCACACTTCAATGAATACTAAAATAAATTGCAGAAAGGAAATGACATAAGGGAAACTAAACTAAATTTCTGAAAAGAAATGACAGGAAAGGAAAATAATATAAATTGCATAAAGGAAATGACGGAAATGAAACTAATTTAACTTGTTGAAAATAAATGGCAGAAAGGAAACTAATTCTAAACCACAATTAACTTGGCCAATTGGCTAAACACACCCTACTTATCTTATGCTCTATCTACCATGCTTCTAACCATGAAACTATTCATGATCTAACTAAACTTGAAAAAGTGTTGCTTGCAGTTTGGAGGAAAAATATCTAAAGATGCTAATGGAGGGCTTAAACAGGTGGGACAAGGCTTAGAGGTGTGGAAAGAGGGGTTTGAACTTTATTAAATCTTATAATATCACAAAAATTATTTGGAGCAGAATGATCTAAAAAGTGCGATGGAGGAGAAGCGGGAGTATAGTTCGGGAGCAGGAGCGAAATGTGATTTCCCAAAAAAGGCAAAGGTTGTGATCTGCGATATGTGATGCTGCAATATCGCAATTGGCATACAGGAGTGGTAAGTGTTAACAAGGAGTGGATAAATATTGTGATATGCGATTTGCGACGGGATAAAAACTGCAAAGTGCGAAATGCGACGAGCTAAAGGTTGAACAATGGGAAATGCGATGGGTGGCATGGCGGTAGGACCAGTGGCAGAGTGCGATGAAAATATCGCAATCGGCGTCGGGAGTGGTAAGTCTTAAAGGAAAAAGGGAAAGGTTTCGAAGTGCAAAGTGCGATGGGGAAGAAGTTGCGAAGTGCGATGTACGACAATAGGAGTTTCATGGATTATCACAATCGACAATTGGAGTGGTAAGTGTTAACGAAAACTAAAGAAAAGATGCGATTTGCGATGTGTGAAGCGATAGAGTTATTGCAATCGGAATTTGGAAGTGGTAAGTCTTAAAAGAGAAAGGGAAAAGGTAGCAATTTGTGATTTTCAAAGTATGGTAGCGAGAGTTTCGAGGAAGAAAGGCGGAGGTCGAATTCCAATGGTTTTTTTGAATATTTTCATTAAAAAGGTAAAGGTGAGGTGAAAAGGGAAAATCGCCGAGATGTTGAAGAATGGAAAAGGAAAGGGAAGAAGTTCTCGATGGCCGAGATGTGATAATCAGGAAATTCCAAGGTAAAAGAGCACATGCAAAACTTTAATGGTTTCTATGAATAAAAAGGGTGTGACAGCTGATAGGAAGAGAAAGGAATTAGGGAAATTGAGTGTAATAGAGGTATTTGGAAGTGTAACACAGAGATGGAAAATGAGGCGGGGAGGCACCACGGAGCTGCTCTGGGGTTTTAACAATAATTCCTACAAACAAACCTATGGATTCATGCACGAAAAAAACAGACAAAAGGCGTGATAAAAAAACAATGAACAGAAAGCAGTTTTTTGGCCTGTGGGAAAGTCTACCCCCCTCGAGCTCTATTGACAGAGATGATAAGGGAAGTATAGATCCACAAATTTTAGAGTTTTATCCTCTATTCTATTACTCATAAGCAAATGAAAAGCTACAACAACAAACTTAAAGCAAAATCTAAGCAGCAATGAAACTATCAGAAGCAGAACTAATTGAATGAAAGAAAGAAAACTAGCTAAATGGCAGAAAGGAAATAATAAAAAAAACAAAGAATATGAGGCACATGGGTTGGGCCCTAACCCACGAGCCTAGCTCTTAGGAACTAGATCAATAAAAAGTCATATGAATACTCATTTCATTAAAAATACAATCTTATTACATCTCGAAGGCCTTAAACAAAAAAATCCTAATCGAATGGAAAATGAATGGCATGGGATGGAATGGAATGAAAATGCAATGGAATGGATTGCATCAAATGGACCAGAATCCACCAGAATCGACCCTATTTAGCTCTTCATCAGCTTTATTTGTCCTCAAGGGCAGCTACGAACATCTCCCTAAATAATAGTTAATAAGTCCACTTGACTCCAAGTGAAGTATGGCTTGAGTGCACTTGGTCTTGAGTTGCTTGGATGCCTCTGGAATTTGAATTGTTGGAGGGGATCTCATGAGGATCCTTTGGTTTCCTTTGAGAGTTAAGGAGGGTGGACATTCCCCTTGAATCTCTCCAAGATTTCTCCCTAATTTCGTGATATTGTGCTCATTTATTCTTCAATCTTGATCTTCCAGTGGCAGGGAGAAAGTCCCTAAATTATCTTCTTCTCCAAATCTGCATAATTTTCCAAATATTCTCACAATATTCAAATAACCAATATTATGCACAAATATGAAATTACCTTTAATCCTTCCTAAGAACATATTAACGCATAAGAAAACATTTTTAAGTGCAGAAGGAGAGATTTAATATATATTTTCATGTGCATAAGGAAGGTATACGAGCCTTAATTTATGTCTAATTTAGAGGCCCATCAAGTATTTTCCAAGAAGAGATCTGATCACTTGTGTCATCTAAGAAAAATATGATCAGTGTCAGAAATATGGTATATCCTTAAATCCTAATAAGAGCATATTTAGAGTGTCCAAGGGTAACCTCTTATGACACATAATAGCCAAGATCGGGTCAATACTATTGCTTAGGTTCCCTTTCATGTGAATAAAAAAGCCATGCAATCTTTCTTGGGGAAAATCAACTTCCTTTGGAAGTTCAACTCAGATTATGCACAAATTATTAAGCCATTACAAGAGATGATCAAGAAGGATTCAGTTTACAAGTGGGACTAGAGGGAGAAATATGCCTTCACATGAATTAAACAAGTGATTGTTGATGCCCAATGTTGTATAGTTCAAATTTTGATAAATATTTCTTGTTGTATACTTTTTCTTTTGACACATCTATTGCAACCATTCTTACTCGGAAGGGCCATCAAGGAATTGAGTGTCCCATATAATTTATGAGTGTTATCCTACAAGGATGCAAATTGAATTATCCTGCCATATATAAGAAAACCTATGCAGTATACAAGGAGATGAAACACTATAGGTCTTACCTCTTGAAAATCCATGTTATCATCTTTGTGCCTCACCCAATGGTTAAGTCCTTGTTTGTGCAACAAGAGTTGGGTGAGAGGAGGGAGAACTTGATGACAAATCTTCAAGAGTATGCTCTAGAATTCAAGCCAGTTCATGCAATAAAGGGCCATGGTCTCTATCAGCTTGTAGTAGAAGCAATAAATTCACAAAAAGAGGATTCTTCTAGATGGGAATAGGAAATTTAAATGTACAACATTTAGCAAACTACCCCAATAAATGCAATCATGTGTTGATACACTGACATTCACCAATATCTAGAGCATTGTACCTTTCCTTCACACTTATTGGTGAAACAAAAGAGGGAAATTCGACTTAAAGATTTATCTTATCAGCTTGTACATGGTGTGATTTTTTTGAAGCGCCACATTGGTGTCCTGCTCAGATGCATGGAAGCACAAGATTCAAAAAGGGTATTGAAAGACCTTCATGATGGGCTAGCTGGTGGGAACTATGCAGGTGACACACTACTCATAAAGTCACGCTAGATGATTATTATTCACCCACCTTATTTAAGGATGCACACGCATATGACTGTAAGTGTTTTGTATGTTAAATATGTGTTAATCGAGATAAGAAGAAAGCTACCCCATTGCAACTCATTTCCATTGAAGATCCTTTTCAACAATGGGGATTGGATATTATTGGTGAGATTTTTCCACATTCATCAAAGCAACACCTATATATCTCAATCGCTACATATTACTTTACTTGGTGGGCTGAAGCAATTCCATTGAAACAAGTGAATGAGTAAGAAGTCATCCACTTTCTCAAGTAGAATATATTTACCAGGTTTGAAATTCCCACGTCACTTGTTTTTTTATAATGAAACTTGCTTTTCATCGCTACAAATTTATGATTTTTCATTAGAGATAGGTATTGTTTTAATGCACTCATCTAATTACTACCCTTAAGGAAACAATTTATCTATTTCTACTAATAATAATCTAATTCACATCATTAAGAAAACCATATACTCTGAGCAAAGGAACTAGTATAATGCATTGATGAATTATTTGTGGGCTAACCATGTGACACCAAAACCCTCTCTGGAGACCTCTCCCTACTTCCTTGTGTATGGAAAAGAAGTTATCCTTCTTCCAAACATATACCTCTTGACCCTTCATCTCTCTCTAGAATCTTGAGGTAAGCCATGTATTGTTGTTCAAAGCCAGATAAATATAGTTATTAAGTCAGAGGAAGAAAGGTGAAAAACAAAACAAAAGTTTGTTATGCATAAGAACTGTATCAAGTGTTGGTTTGACAAGAAATCTAATGGGAACAAGGAGTTCAGTGCAAGAGACCTAGTATTGAAATGGGACAAATCCCATGAAGAGAAGGGTAAACACACAAAATTTAAATCATTGTCGATCAAGCCCTTTTTTGTTCATTATAAGCAAGGCCATCATACTTATCGTATCAAATCCTTATATGGGAATTTGTACTCTCTTCCTATAAATGGCCAAGGTATTAAACACTATTTTCCATAACATCATAGGGCTATGTTTCTACCTATGTGCATATTTATTTCCTTGTGATTTTGTTTGTTTCGCTTGATTCATGTCACATTTTGTCCTTTCATTCATCCTTTTTTTTGTTTCAGTCTATGTAAATAAACCTTGTGTGAAAGTGTTTTTCTTGGTTCTAATGATGTGGCGAAATTTTTAAAATGAATTTGTAACATAGAACAACATTTGGACAAATTTTGGTCCCTCTTCTTTGCTTGGGTCTGATATCTTTAAGGTCAATGGTTCCTGAATGGAAAATACGATCCATTCGAACATAAACCTTTATCCAGAACCATGATGCATATATAATCTATTTTAGCATCTTAATTCCTTGACTCGGAGTTATAATTGAATTGTTTTTTTTCATGCCGATCCAATTGAGTAGCGAAGGGCAAGGAGAAAACTAAAGGTGTGCATACTGATTTCAGAGGTATATAAAAGTATTCGAAGGAATTATCTCTACTTCTCTCAATAATTTGGTGTCCCTCTTCCACCCTAGAAATATAACACTGACAAAATTCCAATGAGCATACTGAAAATAAATAAGGGGTGAAAGAAGAGAGGCTTACTGTGAAGGGAGGTGAAGCAAGCAACTGTGCTTGGGTACTGAGTAGGCTCACTGGCAGCAAAGAAATGCCTATGTTCCTGTAGTGACTATGTCGAGGTACTAAATAAGCCTGCTGGAAGTAGTGCAACACCAAAGATGAAACTAAAACACTAATCATTTCAAACTCACGACTACATATTATCCTTCTTCCAGATTTAAACAATTGTGATATGGTAAGATTTGTAATTATATTTAGCCGAGAAAGGGAATAGGAGAGACTATTATAACCAGGATAAATGGGGAAGACGAGGTAATCTACATAATGAATAAATACCTTTTGAAAGACTAGACCCTGTGCATAAAGCTATACCTTAACAAAGAAGATGGGATCCTTCCAATGAATCACCAAGTGTTGTCACCGCTACAACACCCTCTAAATTTTGGCTTATATTCAAATTTTGGCACCTCCCTTTGATCATGTGAACTATCATATCATTTCTAGTTGTTAGAGTCATCCCATGCTTGCTTCTTAAGTTTTTAAGTTCCTTTTTGAAGGAATTCCAAGTGTCATCTTTTGTTGAGGGAGGTGTTGATCTTTGGGAAAGGTAGTTATGGCACACCTTTAAGAGGTATCTCCAGTGCTTTCTTTTACATTAATGGATTCTATCTATTATAGGGACATGCATTGGAATCTTTCTCAAGGTATTGCACACTTTCTTATTGCCGTTGACACTTGTGTCAAAATGTGTATCCTAAGTGTTGCACTTCAAGGCAAGCGTTGTTTTGTTGTCATTTCTATGGATGCATGTTGATTTTGTTGAAAATGCAGCAATACATTCCTAATTTAATTTTTCCTTTGATTAAATTAGGAGAAAATTGAAATTCCACATCAAAATACAACTTGAATGAGTTAACTAAGTTGAAGTAGTTGTCATCACTCAATTAGCTTAGCTAATTCAAGTTGGGGGCATGACCTTGAGTTGTGTACAATGATTCCTAAATTTTAGGAGCCTAGGTTGAGTTAATTTCAGTTGTAACAATTTAATTCAGTTAAATTGAGTTGTGGTTAGTTAAACTAGTTACAACTGTTGGAGGAACTAGTGGGAAGTATAGCAGTGGGGTGTAACTTCAGTATTTAACCAATTAACTGATCAATCAACCTAAATTAACACATTCATGCACATAATTCGAGTTACCCATTTGAGATTGCAGTTCAAGGGTAGTGTACTATCAGTTATAGAATATTCCAAGTTGTACAGGTCACGCATGCAGTGAGAGAAGGACCTAATGGAATTGCACAATCTAGATTGAAGAATTTCCTAAATAATAGGGGATATCTATTTGAGGAATAACGTAAGGAAATAGGGGCTTGGAGGCTAAAATTTTTGGCTAAGTATTCACCAAGGTAAGTCAGAGGATAGAAGATACAGATGCAAGAATATATCAAGGTTGAGTAGCGAATATTGTATTAATCCAGATTCTTTGATTAATGCAATACAAATAGTAAGGGGGTTTGAGCAGTTGCTCTCCCCTAGATATATCTGTGTTGAATCTTGATGTACGTTAATGATTTGTGTTCTCATTCGTGAATTTACTTTTTCAGATTGGTAGAGTAGATTCTAGCCTTGTGATTTATAAAATTTCATGATGAGTTTAAGATCTACACATTAATTTCTACATGTTATCAGAGCTATATTCACAATAGAGAAGATATTTCAAGGTTGGCATTGCAGGACGTTCGAATTTGAAGATCAGTTTTACAGGTTTTCTCCAAGACTGAGAAGATAGATTTCAATGGACTCAGGCTCGAGTATGCTTTGGAAGGAACCAAAAATTTTGTGGCATGGAAGATCCACAAGGACGAAGTATTGGATGATAATGGGATTCTAGAATACATCAAGACGTATGTAACAAAAACCCGAGCATCTGATTCCCATGATCTTGCTCATTGGAATAAGGATGTGGTTAAAGCGAGGAGAATCATATTGGAGGGAGCTCGAGATCATATTGTCTCGAATATCCACGAGAAAGATACCTTGTTCAGGATGTGGAAAACAATGACAGATTTGTTTGAGAACAATAGTGACCATAAGAAGCTGACACTCAAGGACAAGCTTTGAAGTATTAAGATTCAAAAGAATGAAACAATTCCATAGTACCTGATCAAGTTTACATAGTGTCATGATGAACTTGGTGGGGTCAGTGTTACTATCCCTGAAGAAGATTTGGTAGCTCTAGGTCTTTTGGGCCTCCCTAAGAGCTAACACAATTATCAAGATTCGGTAAATGGTAGAGATAAAATACAAAGTTGGGAGCAGTTATGGTCCAATCTAGTGGCAGAAATATAAGGCGGAGTAACATTTATGAGACTTCATCCAAGGTTGAGGATGAGGATAATTTCACCTTGGATGGAAAGGAAAATAAAGGGAAAGGGAAGAAATCCCAATCGAAAGTAGAATCTAGTCAAGGGGAAAAGAAGGACTTGTCCAAAATCAGGTGCTTTCACTATCATGAATTCAGGAACTATGCCACGAAATTCCACACAAGAAAACAAGCAAGAATACCTTAGGAGGAGTGGCAGGTGAATCTCTAGCCTCAAATTCAAGCTTGATTTTACCCTCATTGCATGCATGGCAAGCACAATTATGGGAAGTGTTTGGTATCTCTATAGCGGTGCCTCATTCTATATAACAGGGAAAATAGATTTCTTCAATGACTTGGAGGAGAAATAACTCTAGATGCACATCGATATGGGAGATTATGGGAGGCATAGCGTGAACGGTATCAGTACATTTAATTTTCAGAGGGAGTCTGGCTCCCCTCTTATGCTCAAGGATGTGATTTTTGTTCTAGGTTGAAAGAAGAATTGGGTTTCCCTCGCGGTGTTGGAAGACCGTGGATATGGTGTGGTATTCAAAAAACTTGGAAAGACATTCCTGAGGCACATCACCATGGGAAAAGTGAAGCAGATTAGGGTTCGGGTGAAGAACCTCTACAGGTTGGATGTGGAGATTGTGATTCTTTGAGCACAAAGGCAGATAAGGTACAGAGCTGAGATGTCGACGAATTATGGAATATAAGACTTGGCCATTTGCATCATGGGGCTTTGCAGATCATGTAACAGATCACCAGAGGCCCCCCCAATAGATCACTAGAGAAGAAAAATAAATGCAAAGGGTGTACCTTGGAGAAGTACACAAAATCCACCTTCAATGATCGAGATAACAGGGCGCATGCAATCCTTGAAAGTATCTATTCTGATGTCTATGGAACTTTCTTGACAGCCTCCATGACCAAGCACATGTATAATTTTATATTTGTAGATGATTTCTCACATAAGTGTTGGATTTTATTCATGCAAAAGAAAGACCAGACATTCTCCAAATTTGTTGAATTTAAAGCACTTGTTGAGAAAGAAACGAGCTTGAAAGTGAAGGATCTTAGGAGTGATAATTGTGGTGAATATGTGTCGAATGAGTTTAAATATTTCTGTGTAAATGTACGAATTTGATGGGATTTGAAAGCACCCCATAACCCACAACAAAATGGGATGGCTGAGAGAAAGAACAAAAGTATTGTGGGAGCTAAACGAGCGATGTTGCATGACCAGGGCCTACCTCTGCACTTGTGGACCGAAGCATGCAACACAAAGGTATATGTGCAGAACAAGAGTCCTCATAGGATTCTTGGGATGAGTACACCGAAATAAAATTTTTAGGGAAGAAACTAGATGTGTCAAACTTTAGGAGATTTGGATGATCAATATATTTCCATGTTTCCAAGGAAGCAAGGAAAAAGTTAGAGTTGACAACAAAGTTGGACATATTTGTGGGGTAGACTGATACACCTCACAACTATCGGGCGTACCTGCCATCTCTTAGGATGACAATTGTTCATAGAGATGTGAAGTTTGATGAAGAGAAGGAAATGAAGTGTTCCCTTGAGAGGGAGCTTTAGTTGCATGAATATCAAGATATTTTGACTCCAAAGGAAGAATCTCAAAAAGATGTGGAGTAGCCACAAGAAGAGGATTAGAGTGTTGAGAGAACCACTCAAACAAAGACATCCAGGGAAGGAAGGAAGTGGACTAGGGAAAATGACAGATTATTGTAGGATGATAGAGATAATGTGGGAGCACCCACATCACAAGGCAGGAAGAGAAGGTCGCCATATCAGTACATGGGTTACATGGTTCCGATGATAGAGCTAGTAGAGATAGAACCAACCTCATTCGAGTAAAAATAGAGAAATTGGTAAGGGTTGATGCTATGGTAGAGAAATATGATTCCATTTTGAGAAACAATGTTTGGGAAGTAGTCCCGAGACTAAAATACAAGTCAGTGGTGGGTTCAAGATGGATTTATAAGGTAAATAATATAACAAACGGAAGCGTCGAGAAGGACAAGGCTAGATTCGTGGCCAAGGGGCACTCTTAGGTAGAAGTGATTGACTATGAAGGGACCTTTTCTCCTGCGGCAAGGTACTCTTCCATCATATCAATTCTTTCTCTAGCTGCAAAGATGGGTGGAAAATACACTAGATGGATGTGAAGGCAACATTCCTTAATGGATTTATTGAGGAGGAGGTGCACATTGAACGACTTGAAGGATTTGAGACCTTCAATAGAGAGTCACATGTGTGTCGACTCAAGTGAGCGTTGTATGGGCTGAAGCAAGCACTCAGTGCTTGGTACACTGGGATCGATAAATACCTCACTGGGTTGGTCTTCACCAAAAGTGAAGTAGATGCAAACCTTTACCACATTCTGGTAGAAGGTAAATTGTTGATTATAGTCTTATATTTTAATGAATTGTTTTTTACCAGTGATGAACAACTTTTCAGGTCTTGTAAGGAGGTCCTTGCAAGAGAGTTCGAAATGAAGGACATGGGCTTGATGCACGATTTCCTTGGTTTAGAAGTATGGCAGAGATAAGGGAAATTATTTGTCTCTCAGGGAAAGTATCCCAACAAGATACTTCAGAAGTACCACATGGACAGATGCAAACCCATGGAGAATCCTCTAGCGACCAACTGGAGGAAATAGGATTCCATTCAAGTGAGGAAGTAAATTTTACAGTGTACATACAATTGGTGGGTTGTATCATGTATTTGGAGAACACACGACCAAACATGTGTTATGCAATCAATCAATTGAGCAAAGCCATGGTTCGACCAACCAAATTATTTTGGAGGGTTGTTAAACATGTACTATGATACCTCAGAGGCACCACTAAATTTGAATTTTGGTATAGACAGATAGAGGGAGTAAAGTTACGAGGCTTCACAGATGCAGATTGGGTGAGAGGTATATCAGATCGGAAGAGCACTTCGGGAGAAATTTTCAATGTTGGGTCAACAATAGTTCCTTGGTACACCAGGAATCAGAGATTAGTTGCACTCATCTCAATAGAAGCAGAGTACATGGCTATGAGTCAAGAAAATTTTGAAGCTATCTGGATGAGAAAGATTGTTGTTGGATCATTTGGTTAGAGGATGGATCCTACAGTAATTTACTGTGAAAATCAAAGTTGTATCAAACCTTCTGAGAATCTAGTTTTTCATGATCGATCCAAGAACATTGATATCTGGTACCACCATCTACAAGATTGTGTGCAGAGGTAGATAATGTTGTTGTAGTACATTCCGACAGAGGAACATGATGCAAATTTTTTGACAAATTATTTTTCAAGGGGTAAATTCCAGTTCCATAGACTCGTACGATTGGGGTATCTGATAATCCCTTTCTTGGTGAGAGGGAGTGTTGAAAATGCAATAAGAAATTCCTAATTTATTTTTTCCTTTGATTAAATTAGGAGAAAATAAAAAATCCACATCAACAGACAACTTTAATGAGTTAACTCAGTTGAAATAATTGTTATCACTCAGTTAGTAGAGATAAGTTGCACTCATCTCAACAGATGCAAAGTACATGGCTATGATTCAAGCAGCTTGTGAAGCTATATGGATGATAAAGATTCTTGTTGGGTTATTTGTTCAGAGGATGTATACTACCGTAATTTAATGAGAAAATCAGGGTCGTGTCAAACTCTCTGAGAATCTGGTTTTTCACGATCAATCCAAGAACATTGATATCTGGTACCACCATCTACGATATTGTGTGTAGAGGTAGATAATGTTGTTGCAGTACATTTCGACGGAGGAACATGATGAAAAATGTTTGAAAAAATAATTTTCAAGGGGTAAATAGCAGTTCCATAGAGGTACGATTGGGGTATCTGATAATCCCTTTGTTGCTGAGAGGGAGTGTTGAAAATGCAACAAGAAATTCCTAATTTAATTTTTCCTTTGATTAAATTAGGAGAAAATCGAAATTCCACATCAACAGACAACTTTAATGAGTTAACTGAGTTGAAATAATTGTTATCACTTAGTTAGCTTAGTTAATTCGAGTTGGGGGCATGAAATTGAGTTGTGTACAATGCTTCTTGAATTTTAGGAGACTAGGTTGAGTCAATTTCAGTTGTAACAATTTAATTCAGTTAACTTGAGTTATGGGCAGTTAAGCTAGTTCCAATTGTTGGAGGAACTAGTGGGAGGGGTGTAACTTCAGTGTTTAAGCAGTTAGCTGATCAATCAACGTAAATTAACTCACGCATGTACAAAATTTGAGTTACCCAGTTGTGTTTGGAGTTCAAAGGTAATGTACTATCAGTTGTAGAATATTCCACATTGTACAGGTCATGCATGCAGTTATAGAAGGACCTAATGGAATTACACAATCCAGATTGAGGAATTTCCTAAATAATAGGGGTTAATTCCTTGAGTAACAATGCAAGGAAATAGAGGCTTCAAGGCTCGAAATTTTAGCTAAGTATTAGAAAAGGTTAGGAAGAGGATAGATGATACAGGTGCAGGTTGAGCTCAATGTTGAGCATAACATATTGTAATCATCCATATTATTTTATTAATGCAATACAGATAGTAAGGGGTTTTTATTAGTTTCTTTCCCCTAGATATATATCTGTGTATGTGTGTTGAATCTTGATGCATGTTAATGATTTGTGTTCGAGATTGTGAATTTACTTTCGTAGATTGGTAGAGTAGATTATAGTCTTGTGATTTAGTAAATTTCATGAGAATTTTAGGATATACACATTAATTTCTATAGATTTTGGGTTCTGGGTGTTTCATCATCATACAATTAGTCATTTATGAGTGTGTGATCATGTTCTAGTCTTGTTATATTCTCTAGTCTAATCCTTCTACTTTATTGATCCTACACTTGGTCAATTTTGGAGTATTCTTGTCTTCACAACTTTCCTAAACAAACAACTATTGTTCTGTCTCTTGGAACTACACATTGAACAACCAAAAGCCTCAATCAAGCATCCTCTTCCTCCTAGAACTGCGCACTGTGCAGTCACAAAGCACTGCCTCCATCAAATTAGCACTATGCAATCTCAGTGCTTAGTCACTGTCAACTGCACTTTCCCACTACACAGTATTTTCTCAACCTTTCCTTCACTGCGCACTGCACACTTTTAATCAATATTCAACTCATGTATGAGTCTCTATAGTGAATAAATGCATAATACATTGACCCTAGGCAGTTAGTCATAATGGGTAGTCAAGCTTCATTTCCTCCATAAATTCCTCAATTGCACAATCATGCCTCCTTGTCTCTCAGCCATTGTGCATTACACAGTTACAGATCATAAAACTTCACTCCCTACCTCTTTCTCTTGCGCACTGCATAATACTTAGGCCTCCTCCTCAGTCTTGCAAACTGTCCCAACTCAGTCAATATGTTGCATGAGAAACATGATAGACTAGGATATTTTGGGACTCATGTCATCTTGTCATGAGTGAATCCAATTTGGAGGTGTTATTATCTTGAAATGATAGGATGATGCTAAATGAAGATACCAAGGCGATTTTACAAGAATATACTTGTGAAGCTAAAGACCTAAATAGATCATCAAGCAAAGAGATAGAGGGACACTAGATCACAATAGAAGAAGGAAGATCAAGATAACATGGAAGACTCCATATCCTAACCAGCCTCATGGAGTATGAAGTTGAATAATAAGAAAGACCTATCATGAAAATGTGAAGTTCGTAGTAAGGAGAAAATATTGGCATTGATACACTATAATGAAATTTCATGTCACCATTGCCAAGTCATGGCTTATTAAAGTGCCACCATAAAAATCATATATGTCATTGTATTTTGTCACATGTAATATTGTATTTTGAAAAAAAATAAGAAATGTAAAATGTGTGGAAGCCCTAAGGTCAGACATAGAATGTGAAGGGCCATGTAGAAGCTCAAAGGTCTCTTAGGAATTTGAAAATTCACATGGGAGCTCAAGAATTATGAGGGAAGGTCAAGAGTCATAAGGGAGGTGGAGAGTCACCTAATTTGTTATATATACACCCTCATAGCTCAATCAAAGGATTTTTTCACCTTGCCTTCTCAAGCTAGGAATAGGAGAGAAGATTAGTCTTTTGAGAAGCAAGTAGTGGATTAATGTTCCACTATTGGAACCAATGTTGTATCATTATAATGATGTATCTTGGGACCTTCACTTTATAACTTGAAGCTCTTGGAGGTGACACACTTTCATACATATGTCATGAATTATTGTAAGACTATTCTTTCATTATTTGCGATGTGTGTTTATGTTTATACATACTAATGAAAATGAACTATTTTTTTGGCTTTAGTATGCATCTTTGAACTGTGTGTCTCTTGTTTTAATGATCATTATTTCTTCGTGAAATATTTTGCAAGATAACTAGCAATTCTTTCAGATATATGTGTGTGTATTTACTAGGATAGTATTTTTACTTTTCTCTTAAAGACTCACTTCCTTTTCCCTTCCGTGAAAGAACCAGTATACAATTTGAAATTTCATACATCACAAGGCTAACTTACTTGTTTATCTCAAAAGTATATGTGTTTCTTTTGTGCCATTTATTGCATCCAAGAAAAAATAATTAAGGATATGGCATCCAGACCTATTCCCCGAATGGGGCTCATACTCCAAACAATATGAGGTCTAGTTGGGACTTCATATTGGGGAGACCCCATGGCTATTGGAAGAATCCAACATCGTTAACATAGTCATGAATTTATTGCTGTTACTTCTCTCATAATACTTGGATTTTATATTCCAAAGAAAATCATCATATGGATTCTTCACATCATACTTTTTCTTCCTCAAAATCTTGTACCAAGCCTCCTATTTTAATGAGATATGACTCTCCTATGGAAGCATATGGACAAGGTAGACTAGATCTTGATTATGGAATATTCTAGAATGTATTGCATGTTCCAAAGATATCTATAAATCTATTCTTGATCTATCTGAACACACACTCAAGCACATGAAAGCGGGTTCATTCAATGGCTATCTCTGATATTTTAGATGGTTCCAAAGTTTCTACTAGGGAGGTAGATCATCATCCTAGGTTGTATACATTTTCTCATTTTGTTCCTAAATCTGATTCTGTTATGCTTCTAACACATGAATGAAGAAAGAATATTATTGCATGAGATATTTAAGAATTTGAATAACATGTACTTCGGGAAACCAAGAAAAAAAAGGAATGGTCAATGTTATACCTAATATATATTTTACAGATGGAGTTTGGAAAGGATGCATACTTTGAAAAAATCCTAAAGAAGAATTTGGGATAGGTAAATGGAGAGCATCCTCACTCTAGAGCTCATGTACAATGATGTCACAAGTTCTTTCCCTCACACTCCCATGAGAAAATATAAGTATATTCTTGATTATATTGATGATTAGTTGAGATACATATGGGTTTATTTTCTCAAGTTCAAATATCAATTTTTTTTATTGTATTAAAGGTTTCAAAGAATTTGTAGAAAATAAAGTAGGGAAAAGGATAAAGATCCTTCATATAGATAATGGGGAAGAATATGTGATTAAGGATGTGGAGCATATTTATTTTAAAGAAAGCATATAATTGCAACACAATTCCATATACTCCACAATAGAATCGAGTAGCATAGAGAATGAACTAGACCTTTAAAAAATAGCTAAATAAATGTTGCATGCAATATTTATTCCTATAAAGTTATGGGAAAGGGAAATTAATCATATAACATACATTCAAAATATATTTACTCACAAAATTTGAATGGAATCACACCATTTGAAGATTGGAAAGGTAAAAAATCAATTGTCACACTTTGTATTTTCATTTCTTGAGCATGGGAACACATCCCTTTTGGTAAGAGGAAATATATGTAAACTCAGAGGATAGAGTGTATTTTTGTTGGTTATATAGTTGGTTTAAAGGGGAATATGTTATTGGATTCTTATATAATTACATTTTTCATTCAAATAAGTGTCAAGTTTGAAGAAGTCCATTTTCATGCATTCTAGGAGGAACCTATTGAAACTGCATGATCACTTCCTGTTGTTGATCTTAGAGATGATTATTCATACTCTTTGATTATATTTATAATCATATTAAAGATTCTAATTTAAATGTTTTTTTTTTGTAAGCTGGACTAAGATCTATTAATTAAGAAAAATATAGTACAATACATAGTCAGAGCTAAGGAATTTAGCCTATTCCTGCTCGAATTTGTCTCCCAAATATAAAAAAAAAGGTGTTTCCCTTGACAGGGAAACCAACCCATTAAAAGTATAGAGAGTTCTGAGTTAGCTAGCATTTTTAAAGTGCTATTAAAAACTAGAAAAAAAATTTTTATCAGATGTTTCCAAAAGATAACTGTAGAGCATGAGGCATAACCGTCAAGTCTTGTTGGCATCTTCATTCTAGACTGCTTCAAGTCCTGCAGGGTCTTCTTCTGTCACTGGGCATCCATAGATGCACACAATTTCTTCCTCTTCTGCTGTGAAGACATGCATAACCTTGTGCAGAGCCTCGTCATTATTGTCCCTGCTCCATATTCCGTCAGCTAACAGATTCCAGAGGTTCGCCATGTGCATTGAAGGTGTTTTTACCGGTAAGCTCTCGAGCTTCCACGACAGAGGCGATAGAGAGAGAGGGATGGTTTATTTGTAGTATCTGCATTTGGCTTTGAGTGGAGTAGGCAAGGAGGGGTTAGTGATGGATTTGAGGGAGGCTTCAACGGCTAGGGAAGTAGAAGGAGAGGTTACTGGATGGGAAATGGAGGTGGAAGAGGGATCATTTTCACAGTCGAAATTCATGTGCGCATTGTCGCAATGTAGGCAAGCAAGGAGTGCTCCTATAACATTTCCATGGCGTGGCTTCTGGTGCAGGCGAGGGGAAATGGTACTACAATTAAGCAAGGTAGTGAGGCGAGGGAAAAGAAGCAGAGGGTGGGCGATGCTTGGAGGAAGAGCTGAGATGGCGAGGAGCAAATGCAGAGTGCAGGCACAATGAGAGAATATTTGGCTTGAAGGAGAGGTCGGGAGAGAGATTAAATGCTTGAGCATTGAGTAGAGAGCCCAAGTTAAGGTGATAGATGGAATTAACTACCTCAGGTGATGACTCAGAGGCTTGGATCCAACTGCAGGACATAAAAATATATTCTTGAAGGTGGAATTAAATTTCCACTTGGTACGATGAGGAGCTAGAAGCCAGGCATGGTGCCATCGGTTTAGGCTGTGGTGCATCATGTGCATTTGTGGGACGTTGATTCGCGCGCGAGGCATGAGCGCTAGAGGGATCACAATAAATTTCACTCGGATCCGGGAGATTCTAATTTAAATGTTAATGAGCATGATGTTGAATGAAGTTTTCATTGATGTCAACTCTATTTGGATCCAGAAGAACCCTAAATTTCTCTACTCCTGCTATAACAAATGATCAAGAGAATGACCTTCAAACCATCATTACTGAATACTCCTAGTCATGCCATTTCCAATAAGTATTTTAGGCAAATATACAGGTGAACAAGGGCACAAGATTGACACAAGTTTACCTTGTGGTTGACAAAAAACTGATCCAGACTTATGCAGGAATGAAAAAGAATACAAATATAAATTTAAACACAGAGGTGCAACAAAAATAAATTTCCATTTCATTAATACCAAAGAACTTAAAGATGATTACATACAAAATGAAAATAAACTAGCTCGGGCGATGATAGATTATCTCTGAGAAGAGATGTGGTAGATGCATGCCTTTGAACGATGTTACAATGAGGCTCAAAGGCCAATTTATGATTGAGAAACAATGTAAAATCCCAAACATCCAAAAACCTAACTGTGTTCCGCTTTGGGATAAATTGGTACATCAACTCCCCGGGGTCGTAACTTTGGCATACGATCTTTGTTTGACGCGCACGATACCTTGTTAGAAATATTTATATCCGAGGACTAAAATTTTCGACTACAAATGTGAGGTATTCGAATCTTCCATCTAGCAGTGGCTGGTAAATATTATCAGGGGTTTGGAGCTCCCTTCTGGTGGGTGTCGGTAAATGAGATCGGGGGGTTGGAGCTCTCTTCTAGTGGGTGCTAGAGAATGAGAGAAGGTTGTAGCCTTCATCAGGTGGGTGGTAGAGAGAATGCACAAAGAAATATCAATTCGGTGACGGAGGAATGATAAAGGTAAAGTTTGAGGATGTATGTGCGGGTTCTGTGAAGTAAAGTTGCGTACATACGTAGGTATGGTGAAGAAAAGTCACGTATAGTTTTTGCATCATGGTATTCTAAATACTAGGGTTCTTTACCATGGTATTGGCCCATAGTAACGAGTGTGAAAACAAATATTTGATCCCGTAAAATAATACCATCGACATTACTAAGGGATTAACCTAAGGTATTGGATAAGGCTTAGGCTATATAAGGATATGGATATCAAAGTGATATGTGTGCAAGTAATGGGTTATTGATGAATTTTTTGATCTGAAATAAGTGTGCATCAATGACTATGATGATGGATAAGATCTTATAGATCTGAAATGATGACACATTGAATAATATGCTTAAATGGGTTTATAGATTTGTGATGATGATGTTAAGATTACAGTGTATGTCAAGATTTGGGTTTGAATGATGTTCTATTGTGCAGTGAAGGTATGACTAAGTAGTTACAGATCTATACACAAGTTTGTTTTAGAAAGATCATGTACATACAAGGATATTATTCTGGGTAGTTGCGTATATATTCTGCAATATGGTCAGATCTATACGTGGGTGTGAAGTATGAAAGGCATGTACATTTGCGGAAGTGCTTTATAAAAGTCATGTATATTTGTTAAGGTTTTGCAGTATTATTTGATGACAATGTTTGATTTGTTTTGGTATTTTTACTGTTTTCTGTCGATGAAGTCTTTCATGATAATCTATGTTTGAAAATACTGGTTGGGTTGAACTGATTATGGTATGAAATGTTGAATAGTAATGATGATGCTATAGGATGATCTACACGTGGTTCAGATATCTATGATGGGGCATACATGTGTTTCCGTGATTCAGATTAAGGGTTCAGTGTTTTGAGATATGTACGCAGGTCCTCTTAAAAATAAGCACGTACATACGTGGGCTTGACTCTAAAAAATAGCGTATATATTCTGACATGTGTTTAATCAGGGTTTGCAATGACAAAATCTGGTTTCTGTGATGAAAATTATGTGGTTTGATATTCTGGTGAATGAGTATACAATGATATTAGGTTGTTTGGCTGATTGATATATGTGTATTTCTTGATTGAGTCTTAGTTATTGATTTGGTGATTCATTCGATTCAATGATTAAGTGATTTGATTCAAATATTGGTTTCAAAATTGTTATTTGATATTGCACTTAAATTATGGTAGTGTGTCCAGTCTAAAAATATGATGAAAAGAGGCCTACAAGTTTTATGTTTTGAGTCAGGTGGATCCACTATGAAATTTTATGAAACGTGGTCCACAGAGGTGTTGAGAGTTGGAGCCTTTAGTGAAGAAGTCGAAGCTTCCTTCCAGTGGTAGCTAGTAAAACTGGTCAGGGGGTTGGAGCTCCCTTCCCGTGGGTGCCAGTAAATGAGATCAAAGGGTTGGAGATCCCTTCCAGTGGGTGTTGGAGAATAAGAGAAGGTTGTAGCCTTCTGCAGGTGGGTTCCTGCGTGCTAGTAGGAGTCTGTGCTAGTACAATATTGTAAGAAGTTTTTCTTTATAATAAAAGAATAAGATAGAGACGATACAAATGATTGTTTTCTCCCACATTGGGTTTCCGCCTAAAAATCCCAGTGTTCACGTGTGTTGATTAATTCTTATGTGTGATGGTTTATTATATTCTTACTGCTCATGGTTATTTCTTAATTAATGACTAATGAAGTACTGATGCACTGGTTCAAGTTAAACAGATGATGAATTAAATGAAAAGATAGTTTATCGGATATACGCTACATGTCTTCATCATAATCAGGTACATACACTAGTTTAATTCATTACATTCATGTACATAAATATGAATAAGAAATTGAAACGTTTAAGTTATTTTTAAAATACTAATCCCGTCCCCCTCCTCTCAGTATTTTTCCCAACAATTGGTATCAAAGCAGGTCCTTCAGAAGAAGCTTGATCGCTTGAAAGAGATCCATCAAGATGAGTAGTCAAGAAGGAGTATTTTCTATCAAGCCACCCTTATTTAATGGAAATAACTTTGTATTTTGGAAATTCAGGATGAGAACATACTTGTAGGCACTAAGATTTGATGTATGGGAAATTCTTGAAAGTGGTTATCAATATCCAGCCTCCATTCCCACAGATACTGTAGGAAAGAAACAATATGAAATCAATGAAAAAGTTGTAAATGCCATATTGGGAAGTCTGGCAGAGTCTAAATTCATGAAAATAATGCAATTGAACACAATAAAGGCAATGTCGGATAAGCTTATCCAAAGTTATGAAGGTGACACCAAGGGAAAAAGTGTTAAACTCCAATTGTTTAGACTATAGCATGAGACACTTAAAATGCATGACGATGAAAGCATTGCATGATTTCTCCTTAGAGTATATGAGGTTGTTAATTCAATGAGAAATCTTGGGGATGAAATAAAATATGTTATTGTTGTAGAGAAAATTTTGAGATCACTAACTCCGAAGTTCAATTCCAAAGTCTCCGCTATTGAAGAAATGCAGGATCTGAAAAGTCTCGTACTTGATCAACTCCATGGAATATTGATAAAATTTGAGATGAGGAAAGGTGGTCCCTAAGAAATGATATAAGTAGCCTTCAAAGCCACATATATATGGAAATAGAAGGAAGCACCCAAATATGTAAGATACATATCACATGAGGAAGAATCAAACTTTGCGAGAAAGTTGCAAGTAGGAACTAGAAAATTAAGAGGCGTGCTTCCCTTTAAATGTTTTGCTTGTGGAAGAGTAGGCCATTATGCATCTAAATGTACATATAAAGTAAATAATAAAGAGAATGGAAAGAATGTTGCTAAAAAGAGGATCTCTAACAAGAATGATTTTTACTCTAATGAAGATAGTCATAGCACATCCGATGATTAAGAAAATTCAGATTCAAATTCTAACAATCACTATCAAGTACTTATGTATTTTGAAGATAAATCAATGAATGAATAAGATAGTTGTGATATATATGATTTGATAAAAGAACTAAAGGAGAATGATAAACTCAAGATTGCTAACAAAGAATTGGAATCAAAAGGAAATAGTATGATTGAGGAAATAAACATGGAATTAGAAGCAACCAATAACAGAACCGAAAGCATAAGAAAACAACTGCAAGAAAAGGAAAAGCATTGTGAAACATTATAATATGAATTTATGACCATAAATGAAGAGTATAATAATGTCAACAAATGGGAAAAGGAATATGAGTCTTTAGAGAATATTATCAATGAACAACTCTCTCCTTTAATCAAGACTGGAATTGGGTATGATCATACATAATGCGATGTAAAAAAAACTAGTATAGTGTTGTGCAAGGGAAAACTGAATCAAATCACTAAGGTCAAACTCTCATTACCAATTGGTGGGAAAAATACCGATACGCGGGGGGGGTGTGGGGGTGTCGGCGGGTGAATAAGTGTTTTAAAACTCACTTAGGCCTTTCAATTTCTTCTTCATATTTCTGTATGCGACTGTAATGAAGTAAACCAACATATGTACGCGATTGTGATGAAGACAAGTAGCGTATATCCAGTTAACTATCTTTTCATTTAATTCATCATCTGTTTAACTTGAACCTGTGCATAAGTACTTTATTAGACATTAATTAAATAATGAACATGAGAAATAAGAATATAATAAACCATCACACATAAACATCACATCAACACACATGAACACCAAGATTTTTAGGAGGAAACCCAATGTGGGAGAAAACCACCGATGTTGTTGTCACTGTCTTCTTCTTTTGTTATAAAGAAAAATTTCTTACAATCTTGTACTAGTGTAGACTCATACCAACACGTAGGCACCCACCTGCAAAAGGTTGCAACCTTCTCTCATTCTCCAACACCCACTAGAAGGGAGCTCTGACCCCCTTATCTTGTTTATCGACACCCACAGGAAGAACTACAAGGAAAATACCCTTTAGCAGATGTTTTTGAGGAACCCCATATAAAAATACCCCATACATCCATTTCTAGTGGAGGTTGGTGGGCGGAGGGTTTTGCGGATGTTTTCGCTCGGTGCGCTTATCATTAAACATCACACCGGTGCTCTTGAAACTCGAAAGCATCGGTGCGCACAAAACATTGGCACACTGGAAACCGTGCACTACGTACACACCAACTCGGTGTGTCGTATTATTTTAGAGCACCGATGCTTCACAACTGTTCTGCGCCAGTGCATTATAAAACACCGCGCCAAAACTGAAACCACTCGGTGCTGTATTAAGAAACCGCACCAGTGCATCATAAAAAGACGCGCCAAAATTATGTGGTTTGATATTCTGGTGAATGAGTATACAATGATATTATGTTGTTTGGCTGATTTATCTATGTGTATTTCTTGATTGAGACTTAGTTATTGATTTGGTGATTCATTCGATTCAATGATTAAGTGATTTGATTCAAATATTGGTTTCAAAATTGTTATTTTATATTGCGCTGAAATTATGGTAGTGTGTCCAGTCTAAAATTATGATGAAAAGTGGCCTACAAGTTTTATGTTTTGAGTCAGGTGGATCCACTATGAAATTTTGTGAAACGTGGTCCATAGAGGTGTTGAGAGTTGGAGCCTTTAGTGAAGAAGTCGAAGCTTCCTTCCAATGGTAGCTAGTAAATCTGGTCAGGGGGTTGGAGCTACCTTCCTGTGGGTGCCAGTAAATGAGATCAAAGGGTTGGAGCTCCCTTCTAGTGGGTGTTGGAGAATAAGAGAAGGTTGCAGCCTTCTGCAGGTGGGTTCCTGCGTGCTAGTAGGAGTTTGTGCTAGTACAATATTGTAAGAAGTTTTTATTTATAATAAAAGAATAAGATAGAGACGATACAAATGATTGTTTTCTCCCACATTGGGTTTCCGCCTAAAAATCCCGGTGTTCACGTGTGTTGATTAATTCTTATGTGTGATGGTTTATTATATTCTTACTGCTCATGGTTACTTCTTAATTAATGACTAATGAAGTACTGATGCACTGGTTCAAGTTAAACAGATGATGGATTAAATGAAAAGATAGTTTATCAGATATACACTACATGTCTTCATCACAATCAGGTACATACACTGGTTTAATTCATTACAGTAACGTACATAAATATGAATAAGAAATTGAAACGTTTAAGTTAGTTTTAAAATAATAATCCCGCCCCCCTCCTCTTAGTATTTTTCCCAACAATTGGTATCAGAGCAGGTCCTTCAGAAGAAGCTTGATCGCTTCAAAGAGATCCATCAAGATGAGTAGTCAAGAAGGAGTATTTCTATCAAGCCACCCTTATTTAATGGAACTAACTTTGTATTTTGGAAATTCAGGATGAGAAAATACTTGTAGGCACTAAGATTTGATGTATGGGAAATTCCTGAAAGTGGTTATCAATATCCAGCCTCCATTCCCACAGATACTGTAGGAAAGAAACAATATGAAATCAATGCAAAAGTTGTAAATGCCATCTTGGGAAGTCTGGCAGAGTCTAAATTCATGAAAATAATGCAACTGAACACAATAAAGGCAATGTCGGATAAGCTTATCCAAAGTTATGAAGGTGACACCAAGGGAAAAAGTGTTAAACTCCAATTGTTTAGACTATAGCATGAGACACTTAAAATGCATGATGATGAAAGCATTTCATCATTTCTCCTTAGAGTATATGAGGTTTTTAATTCAATGAGAAATCTTCGGGATGAAATAAATATGTTATTGTTGTTGAGAAAATTTTGAGATCACTAACTCCGAAGTTCAATTCCAAAGTCTCTGCTATTGAAGAAATGCAGGATCTGAAAAGTCTCACACTTGATCAACTCCATGGAATATTGATAACATTTGAGATGAGGAAAGGTGGTCCTTAAGAAATGATAGAAGTAGCCTTCAAAGCCACATATAAATGGAAATAGAAGGAAGCACCCAAATATATAAGATACATATCACATGAGGAAGAATCAAACTTCGTGAGAAAGTTGCAAGTAGGAACTAGAAAATTAAGAGGTGTGCTTCCCTTTAAATGTTTTGCTTGTGGAAGAGTAGGCCATTATGCATCTAAATGTCCATATAAATAAAATAATAAAGAGAATGGAAAAAATGTTGCTAAAAAGAAGATCTCTAATAAGAATGATTTTTACTCTAATGAAGATAGTCATAGCACATCCGATGATCAAGAAAATTCAGATTCAGATTCTAACAGTCACTATCAAGTACTTATGTATTTTGAAGATAAATCAATGAATGAATAAGATAGTTGTGATATATATGATTTGATAAAAGAACTAAAGGAGAATGATAAACTCAAGATTTCTAACAAAGAATTGGAATCAAAAGGAAATAGTATGGTTGAGGAAATAAACATGGAATTAGAAGCAACCAATAACATGACCGAAAGCATAAGAAAACAACTGCAAGAAAAGGAAAAGCATTGTGAAACATTATAATATTAAGTTATGACCATAAATGAAGAGTATAATAATATCAGCAAATGGGAAAAGGAATATGAGTCTTTAGAGAATATTATCAATGAACAACTCTCTCCTTTAATCAAGACTGGAATTGGGTATGATCATACATAATGTGATGTAAAAAAACTAGTAGAGTGTTGTGCAAGGGAAAATTGAATCAAATCACTAAGGTCAAACTCTCATTACCAATTGGTGGGAAAAATACTGAGACGGGGGGGGGGGCGGGTGAATAAGTATTTTAAAACTCACTTAGGCCTTTCAATTTCTTCTTCATATTTCTGTACGCAACTATAATGAAGTAAACCAACATATGTACGCGATTGTGATGAAGACAAGTAGCGTATATCCAGTTAACTATCTTTTCATTTAATTCATCATCTGTTTAACTTGAACCTGTGCATAAGTACTTTATTAGACATTAATTAAATATTAAACATGAGCAATAAGAATATAATAAACCATCACACATAAACATCACATCAACACACATGAACACCAAGATTTTTAGGGGGAAACCCAACGTGGGAGAAAACCACCGATGTTGTCGTCTCTGTCTTCTTCTTTTGTTATAAAGAAAAATTTCTTACAATATTGTACTAGTGTAGACTCATACCAACACGCAGGCACCCACCTACAAAAGTTTCAACCTTCTCTCGTTCTCCAACACCCATTGGAAGGGAGCTCTGACCCCCTTATCTTGTTTATCGACACCCACAGGAAGAACTACAAGGAAAATACCCTCTAGTAGATGTTTTTGAGGAACCCCACAGAAAAATACCCCATACATCCATTTCTAGTGGAGGTTACTACAGGAGGTTGGCGGGCGGAGGGTTTTGTGGATGTTTTGCGCTCGGTGCGCTTATCATTAAACATCACACTGGTGCTCTTGAAACTCGGAAGCACCGGTGGACACAAAACATTGGCACACCGGAAACCGTGCACTACGTACACACCCACTGGTGTGTCGTATTATTGTAGAGCACCGATGCTTCACAACTATTCCGCGCCGGTGCATTATAAAACACCATGCCAAAACCAAAACCGCTTGGTGCTGTATTAAGAAACCGCACTAGTGCATCATAAAAAGACGCGCCAAAACAAAAAAATTGGCATACCAGACACCGTGCATGACATACACACCTTCCCGAGGCGTCTTATTACCGTAACGCATCGATGCTTCACAACTCTTCCGTGCCGGTGCATCATAAAACACCGCACCAAAACATAAACGTGCCGATGCGTTCTTATCCAAGAGCACCAGTGTGCCTATAGAACACACGCACCGAAATAACGTTAAATAAAAAAAATTATGGCTAAAAAATGGTGCTTTACGACTATTCCGCACTGGTGCTTTACGAATATTCTGCCTCGGTACATCATCAAAACATCGCGCCAAAACTGAAACATCCCGGTGCGGTGTTAGGGAACTGCCTCGGTGCATCATAAACAATACACCAAATCTGACACCGCCCGGTGTGGTTATAAGTAAGCGTACCAGTGCGCCTATAAAACTCCGCGCATTGGAACAGGGTTAAATAAATAAAAATTACAGCAAAAAAACCGCATTTTTCACTTTCCTCAGTGCTCTAGAGCTCTCAAGCACCGGTGCCATTTCCCCTTCTCTTAGCCGCCCTGACACCGATGCTCCCATTACACCCATTGCACGCACTGCTGCTGTGCATTGGCCACCAATCTCTAGCTTGCATTTTGAAAAATGGTGGGAAAATTTTCTTTTGCAAATTCTACAACCGATATGCCTCCTCGACGACAAAATGTACAGGTATTTTTCTAGTTTTTCCATAATTAAGATTATTAGTGGATTATAATTTGTAATAACCTTAAAAATAACCATTAAAAAAGAAAAGAAAAAAAATTGTCGCACGGTGCACCTGAGCCGTTTGGCTCGCACCGGATAGTGGTGCTGCCTATAAAATTTATAGGTTGCACCGTCACCGGTGCTAACAGTATTCAAATCGTTTCCGGGGCGGTATTTAAAGGTGCCCCATATTATTTTAAATTAAAAAAATAAAATGCGGTGTGCTCATTTAGCCAGGCACACCATTGACCAAGGGAATAGTAGTGCGGTGCATTGATGGAATTATCCACCCCGGAGCCTATCAGCGCACTGCATTCGGCATTCCGAAAGGGTCAATGGTCCGACCGGGTAAAAGACCGCACCGTCGACTATGTAATTGTTAGGGAGTCGGTGCGCTGACACGACTATATGCTCCAGGGCATATATTTTAGTCAGCGCACCGCTATTATGACATCAGATATAGTCAACGATGCTTGAAAAAATTTTAGCTGCACCGAGGCCGGTGCATTGTATTTCATTTGGTGCATCGCCGCCGGTGCGCTAGAAACAAAAGCTGCACCGGAATCGGTGCGTGACTGTTTTTGTGGTGCATCGATTGGTCTGTTTTATTTTCAATATATATATATATATATATATATGTATGTATGTATGTATTCCTAAATACATGTTTGTTTTAAAAAAAAATAAAATTATTTAATATGTCGATGATTCAGAGAGAAGAGGAGGAACACCGACAACAATAGGTGGAACAATATGACATGATTCGCCAGTGGGAGGCACGAGAGAGGGAGAGAGATGCATACCCTCACCCTATTACAACAGATACCTAGGGGATCCTAAGGCAGGTAGGCCTCCTCAAGTTCTATGAGGAGGTTACTTCCCTAAAGGCCCATAGTGTGTTTTTGAGATATCTTATTCACAGGTGGGATGCCCACCGATAGGCTTTTTAGGTTGGTCCTCACCAGTGGTACACACCCACTGAGGAGGATATTTATTTTATTACAGGACTATCAAGGAGAGGGGTGGGTTTTCCCTCATTCCCAGAGGTTCCACTAGGTTGTGTAGCAGGGATTCTGTTAGTTTACTCCCAGAGATACATTGGAGCACATGTACTGTCTCCTTTAGAGTTTCAGGTACCTAGAGGTCAGTTACGTATAGGTGCATTTGGTAGATAGGACGTGCAGTGCCTCCCACTTATCATTTCGACCATTTAGCACAACACCAATGACGGACAATGCATTAGTTGCTTGCTTTTATATTATGTTGATTCTTCAGTATAGGAGCCACGACTTGTCAGATGGTCTGCCATTTTTTTGTGACAGCTTTGTACGGCCTTAGATAGATGTCGTGCTCATGCATAAGGGAGCGTCAACTTCCCTTTTGCTTCAGAGCTGTTTTGTTTATTTTTTGAGAGGTTTCTAGAGATGAGGCCTATTTTTTTTCAACAGCCTCATAGGCCGATGTTGGAGGCCCAGATGCACATGTGGGGGCAGATGATGCCCAAGAGGGGAGATACTATGTTTCCAGCCAGGATATCGCATGATGCACTAGACTTACTAGCCAGTGTTGACGATCAGCTGCATCCCTTCATTATGGTCCCATGTCCTTATGATGGATTAGATTGGCGAGGGTGTGCCAACATCCTCTTCATAGATGATGAGACACCAGATGATAGAGGTAATATTGCTGTTTTATTTATATTTATTCTAACATGTTCTTTAACTTGTTTTTATTAAATTGTGTAATGAAATTGTCTAATTATTGTTTTGTACTTGTACATATTTTGCAGACATTGGCTCTTTTGACGACGAGGAGATACTAGAACCGCCACATGATCTAGGTGTGGATCTTGATGACGATCAGGACATGGCCGATGCCGAGGATCATGATCAAGATGAGGCCGGTGCAGAGAGACATCCTCCTGCTGGTGCACTGGTACCGCTTTTTGCTAGGCGTGGTTGACCTGAGACTAGATATAGGATGGAGTTGGGAAACCAACTCAGTGCATTGATTGTTGAGGCGAGCATTAGGCCCGCTCATTACAGAGACATACAGGCTGATGATAGGCTATTATGGATGTGGAGAGGCATGCCGCGTGACATGTATAGCCTGATGCAGCATGTCGTAGGAGCTACGACAACTGTTACGCAACTGAAGAGGATTGTTGCACGTTATAGGCATAGTCGAGCCGCGACACGTGTTGGACAGTTCGCGAGCAGCGACTCATCATCTCATGATCGTTCACCTCGTGCCACGCCTGATGAGCATGAGGCTCCACTAGCAGCATCTAGCAGTCATCATGGAGATGAGGCTGGACCATCGGCCGCATCCAGTCAGCAACCTGTAGCATCCATTAGTACTAGTCATGATCATGATCAGGCTGGACCATCGACCGTCAAGGCTGCACTATTGACTGAGCATGCTTCCACTACTACTGCTTATATTGATGTTGTACTACTAGTACCAGCTGATGCATCCATCAGTACTAGTCATGATCATAAGCAGGCTCCACCATTGACCATCGAGGCTGCACCATTTAATGAGCAGGCCTCCACTTGTACTTCTATTGATGTTGTAGTACTACCACCAGCTGATGATCCATGACATTTATATTACAGTTGTATATTTTTAACATTATATATATATATATATATATATATGGTCCATGTATTTTATGTTCATGTAGCAGTTGTATTTAATTTGCATGTTGGTGATCATTATGATGTGCATATTGTTAGGTCATATTAGATATGTTCATTTAATGTTTAGCTTGCAGATAGATGTGTATATGTGATAGCATGAGTTATTTGACATGAGATGTATATTTGATGTTTGTGTTGTGATGATGTTAATATATAATGTTAATTTAATGTTTGAATGTGTTTTTTAGTCGAATATGATGTTTGTACGATGGTTATCATGATCGTGATGATGTTTATTAATTAATTAAATGACCATGATATATTTTATTAAAAATTATGTCGTGATTGTAATTGAAATTGAAATTTTAATTGTATGTAAAATTGTAAAATTGTATTTGTATTTGTAATTGTAATTTTAACTCTAATTGTATGTAAAAAATTTAATGTAAAATTATAATTGTAATTGTAATATTTAATTTATTGTGAAATGATTGTAATTGTATATATGAAAAATTGTAAAATTGTAATCCTAATTCTAATTGTATGTAAAATTCTAAAATTTTAATTGTATTTGTAATTATAATTTTAATTGTAACTGTATGTAAATTATTTGTAAAATTTTAATTGTAATTGTATGTAAAATATTTGTAAAATTTTAATTGTAATTGTAAACGTAATTCTATGTAAAATTGTGAATGTAATTCTATGTAAATGTAATTGTATGTAAAATTAAAATTGTAATTGTATGTAAAATATTTGTAAAATTTTAATTGTATTAATGTGAAATGATTTTATTAAAATATTTAAATTTGTAAATTTACAAATAATTGTAAAATAAAAAATCAAGAATAATATGATTTTTTGTAACATAATAAAGTTTAGAAAATAATGAAAATAAATTCATGTACTTTAGAATTATCATTATTTTATTATGATCTTACATAAAAAAGAAGAACTTTATACATTCTAGTGCGCTTATCATCATAACACGCACCGGTGCATCGTATTACTTAGACGCACCAGTGCTTCACAACTCTTTTGCATCGATCACGAATAAACACAAGTAAAAAAAGCGCAACTCTATTTTCTTTAAGTGAAAAAAAAGCGGCAATTTCAAAAATGGGCGGAAAAATATTTTCGAAAATCTAATTTCATAAAATAATTCTTTAAATACTAAACACTTTTCATTATTTCACTATTTTTGCTAAAATTTTCAGCCAGATATTTGCAAGAGACAGACCTGGAGCAAGAGAGCACGAGGGCACTGTGGAGCAACGAAATACGTTCGAACAGAAGCATTCAGACAATCAAAAACCAAACCTCTGGTGATTCAAACCCTGTATCATAGAATTTCAAACCATCTCGTGATTAAATTTGATTATTTTTTCTACTTTTTTTCTGCATTTTTTACTTTTTCTGCAGTTTTATCCATTTTTACCTTAAACCCTTCATTTTTTTTGCCCTTCCTTCTCCCTGTTTCTGTGATTTCAGAATTAGGGTTTTTCATTTTAGATTGACATCCAACCCACGGGACGACTTGCATAGTTAGATGCCAATCCATTCGGCCATTGCGTGAATTTTTGGAAAAAATGGATTTTTCTTTATCGGTGTGCCCTGCATACCCTAGCGCACCGGTGCACTGTATTATACAGTGCATCGTGCAAGTACTGTGTAATAAAAAAATTGAAAACAAATTTTCTAAATCAGTGCGACATATCTGAAATAGGGCACCGGTACTCCATTTTACGAGGATAGCACCGTATGGTCTATTACACTGTTTTTGCGGTGCGTTTATAATACACCACACACCGTACGGTCTATTATATTGTTTTCCGGTGCATTTTTAATACCCCAACGCATCGGCCGCGGTGCGTAACTCATGAAAGATGCACCGGTGTCTTGAGATTTATTTTGTACTTGAAAAGTTGAGAATTTATTTATAAATATATTAATGAATGTTATGGTACAGGTTTCAGATTGATAAAGAAATGACTAAGAAGAGATCAAGTAACAGAAATACTGATAACACTTCAAGAAAAACAAAAAAGGAAAGTTATTTGTAAATTTGATGCTAGGATACTGGGTTAAATAAGATCCTAGCATATAAAAACGTGTGTGCTTCCTTCAACATTAAAAAAACTCTTCATTAAACAAATAAATTTGCAATTGCTCAAAGCGTACATAAATAAAAGAGAGCTTATACAAACACAAATATACTGATATATAAATACACAAGAAATCCTTAAATATTACAGTGGACGACCTTTTGGCTCTCGGCCCTTTACAAAAAGCTCTCAACCCATTCCTCACTCTCTTTGTATTTCTCATTTCCTCACTTGTCCCTCATCCTCACACAATCCTCCTATTTATACGTAAATATGAATTTATTTCAATCCATAATTTTCTCCACACAAATCTCAACTAAAATCTAAATTAGATTTATCTTTTTTTGGACTCAACTAAGTCCCATTTATGGAATTCCTAATCCCTATATTATCTACCTAATTCAACTCCACTCATATCCTTAATTATTTAAGGAATATTTACAATAATACTCACATTTATATTTTCTCTCTTAATTTATTAAAAATGATCAAAATAATCATAAAATAATTACAACACCTCACCCCCTAAATTACACAAATGAATAATGAAAATTTATCTTTGATGCTCCTGCATCAGACTCCCCATGTAGAGAAGTTTCCATAGACTCCTGTCTATTAGGTTTGTCGCTTTTTTGTAATAATGCGACAACCATAAGTCCTTATGACTTGCTCTCTCCAGGATTCCAAACTCTGTTCTGCCGCTGGTCCTTCAAAGTATCATCTCGATTTGGTAACTCATCACTCACTTTGTCGATCAGATTCCATCGACCTTTACAACAATTCCTTCCACCAATTCCTCGGAGTAATTCCTCTTTGTCAAATTCTTTCGTCTCCAACTATACTGAACACTCAATTGTCTACAATGAAGAATAATCAAGAACTCTTTCTTGATTACAACTATAGTCATTGATTGCTTTTATAGCAATGAATTTCTCATCCAGTGATGTACTTGCATTCACCAATAAACTGTTAGTTTTAAAAAGATAAGACCTTTCGTTCTCTTTTGATGCTTCAAGCACCAATCTCCCATCATCGTCTTTCTATATTTCAGTAGATTCTGTTTTGAATTGCTGGCTGCTTCCATATTTATCCTGCCAGATCAGTATTTCCGTCTCCTTTATGTCTCAATGGACATAAATTTCTTGTTGCTCCTGATCTTTCATCTCAACGCCAAATAATTTCTGCTTAATTTCTATGATTTCGACATCATATCTGTTAATTTCATTTTCTGTATCTACAATAATATTATTATTTGAAAATTTATAACATCATTCAACTCTATAAATGTTAAAAACATTTCATCTCTATCATGCACAGTAACTGTGATTTCTTTCAGATCAAGTTCTGCAGGCTTCACATCTCCCTGAGGTTCCTTAAGCTATCGTTCCAAGAACTTAATTTCCATGTGAAACCTTTCCAGCATTTTATCACAACCTTCATTCCCAACTTCATTCTTCTTCTGGAAATCTTCTTGAGTTATCCTGTTTTCTGTTTCATCACATTGTAAAATTCTGTCAGCAAATTCACTGAACAAATACATTTGTTTACCTCCTTGGAATATCTCTTCGGCATTTCCATTTTTCTTCTGCTCCATAACAACTTCAACTAGCTATATTTCCCCAAACAAGAATTCATTTATGATTTCTTCCTACTACAACAAATCAATAACTTCCTCCTTTGAAAGGAATTCTATATCACACTTCACCTCAAGAGTTTTATTCTTCTCTGTGACAGTTTCACCAGACTGTCCACCATATTTTGCACATCCTGCAAACATACATAAACTGTGAGACTTAAAAATACAAGGCTTCATAGCCTCATATGCTTCTATCAACAACACATCTTCAGATTCTTCTGAACTATCCAAATAGTTCATGAGATCTTACTCATTGATCCCTTCACCCAGAATTTCACCCTGTTATGGATCACAAATGGAAACATCCATTTTTAACTCAGCCTCTCAGAGTTCTTCACACCTCATTTGAACACTTATTATCTGCTCGAGCTTCCTCAGCTCTTCTGTCAATTGTATGTTTACCTGCTTTTACCCCTTTGCATGTAGCCTCTGCCACTTTACTTTCTTCCTCATGGTCCAACCATGTGTCTCGTCTTTCACATTTCTCTGCAACAATTCCATTAATAATTGAAGGTGAACTGTTATCTCAGCTTTCTCCTGCTCATAATCTTCATCAGTCAACTGTTCACATATGCCAGTTACCTTGGCATTTTCCTTCTTCTTCCTTTTGCTGTGGTCTTCATCAGATCTTCGGAAATGACTATCAACAATCATATTCTCCTCCTTTGTGAACTTCATCTATTCACGTGTGGATTTCATTCAATCCTCTTTTCAGAAAGTCCTCACACTTGCCATTCAATAATGAAAGCTTTCTTCCGGTGCTTGACCTCTTTCGGTTCTCTGTCTTGGAATCAATCTTTGGCAACCCTCTTGCTTCACTTTGCTGCAAACAACACTTTAGTAACTCATGTGTTATAATGACCAATTCTTTGGGTGTCGGGCTCTGCCAATCATGCACCCAATTACATTAAAACCTTTTATTTAGCTTACGGCTCTTTGACTTCAGACTTTACATCAACTCTTCATCTTGGAAAAAAATACTCAATCTTAACTCAAGCTATCCAAACTTTCATTTGACCCTAACATCTGTTTTGACTTGAAGGCTTGACCCAATAATTATGATAGTGGATATTTTGACTTAATTCAAGTTATAAAATCCTCCAACAAACATACACCCCTAATAAATTTTAGGATGTAAGATCTTCACTCTCTTTCATACTCCATTCTTATTAGTTTCCCATTATCATTTCACATGATGCTGAAGTCTTTAATCGAAATGCAATCCATGTTTTCCAAGATTTATTTTATCGTGAAAATAAATAAACCATCCAATTTTCAACATTCAAAAATATCTTTATGAATTATCATACCTTATGCTCCCATTAAGGTTATTAACAAACCTTTCCCTTGCATTTGCAACTCTCTGGATTCCACTCTTCTGTGCCGTCTTTGTTACTGTTAACATTCACATGCCCTTCATACCATAAGCTCGTCATTTTAATGCAAACATTTTTCCTGCACTTTTATGCACCATACAACATCAATTCACATCTCTTCACCTGTGTACAGAGAACAAGCTATTCATATTTCAACCTCTTCAATGAATGATGTACAACTCGTACATTGTGTCCATCCTGAATAACACCTCCTTAGATGTCGCCACATGATGGTAAAAACAAAGATTTTACAACATCAAGCAATTATGTTTTCAATCACAAATCAAAAGAATTCTCCTTTTTCCAACTACAAGCTTTGGTCGAAAATGACTTAACCAAAACTGTGAATAATCCACATTATGCATAATAAACTCTCTCACATAAAATTGCATGTTTATCTTTATATCACCTAGGATTGGCACATTTTTCATTAATTTTCCATTCATTTATACCTACACATTTGCAACATTTTCACTCTTTCATAACATTTACAAAAGATCATCTTCTCGAGTATGGAAAGGAAATTTAATCATCCAGATTTTAAAATACCTCTACTCAATGAATATTGATTCATTCAATGAGCACTTTCTTGGAATCTTCTCGTGGTTGAAATGATCCAAACCTTCTCTCACGTATTCTTTTAGGAATACATTCAAGCCTCTACAGACTTACTTTGGACGCACAAGGTCCATTTTCTCCCCAGCAAATAAATCTCTTCCCAGCAAATTTCTAACATAAATATTTTCCCAGCAAATAATGTTAGAAATCTTCAAAGTTCCCTCATCTCAATCTCTCGAGTTTCTCTTTTAATTTCAATTTCTTGGCTTGAAAACATGAAACCTTAATGTAACCAAATATCCTTTCAAGATTACATTCTCCAAAAAAAACGTACATGAATTATTTGCAAAAACTTTACCTCCATCAATCCTAGTGACTTTTCCTTACGCTGGAAGGTGGTACCGTGGAAATACTGGATCCATACCTTGCATATTCTGCTTGAGCCCTACCTCTTTCACAAGCCCCACACATGATTTTTTTTAAGTGCATTGATACGACTCGCTTCCAAAAATTGATGTAGAAAACACAATTTCCACTTCACAATTTAGTATAGTAAAATGTTCAATTGTACTAAAACCCTGTCTACTCTTCAAAATTATGGAATTGATTAATTTTTCACCACTTAGTATGAAATTCCAAATTCCACTCTATTAATGCATATAATAATGAAATATTGCAGCTTTATGCAAACTCCATTCTACATGATCAATGGGTCCTTAAAGGACCATTGTTATACATATAATAATAACATAATTGAAAGTTGCATTTGGAATTCATTAAAAAAATTCAACTCCGTCTTGATTATTGAACCCACCGTTCATATAACCAACACCACCATTAAACAATATATGCTGCCCAATCAAAGAATACAGTCAACGTATATAAAACGACATGTCATATACGTAAAGACTCAAATCAGTTTACACAGGGATGCTGAGTTATTAATGCCGCGGATTAGGATTTGTTGCCTGTGATAAAACGAAATAATGCTCACCCTATGCTACCCACGGTGCTATCTGTGTTTATTTCCTTCAACGTCACTTGGAACGTATATCCGTCTGTGATATATGTTTACCGCTTACTAGACGTTCACCCTCTGTAGCACGAGCTCACCGTGACACAACACGTCTTCGGTGGCACATATGCCATGTCATATAAGCCTGTGTGTCCCTGCGTTCATGTGCATATATGCCGTATGTCCCACAGAACGCAATCCTGAGTTGTATGTAATCTATAGCCTTCTAAACTGCCTTTGTCATGATAACGTTGCTGATAGCGTATACCTGCGCTCTTCAGCTAAGATGTGGACTCCGCCCAAAAGAGTTAAGCCTCACACAACGTCCACCACTTTAGACCACACACACAAGCCTGCGTTCTTGTTTCAACATATTCATCTGCCTACATTCACATGCTCCAACATTAGACTTGGCCGCACTCCACTAGTTGCTACTGCATCCCACTGCGTACACACCATAATTAACAGGAATTCAGTCATGGCATAGTATCTATCAAACAAATACAAATGAAAAATAGTGCGCCAGTGATATGAGATTTTGTTAATCCTCGGCAAATCAATCCATGCCACAACAAGTAAATTCGAATCACAGCCTCTAAATTATAACAAGTCAATTTAACTCCATAAAGCCAATTTAATTCCTCTCACTGCATGCTTCTTTTTGCTCCCGCGTTCTACCTTTGTCACTCCCCTGCACGTTGTGCTCCCAACAAGTCAGTCCATGCTACAACAAGCAAATTTGAATCATAGTATTACTATCTCTCACAATCCCAGCACGAGCTTTGGCTCTGATACCAAATTATGCCAGGATACTGGGTTAAATAAGATCCTAGCATATAAAAATGTGTGTGCTTCCTTCATCATTAAAAAAAATATTCATTAAACAAATACATTTGCAATTGCTCAAAGCGTACATAAATAAAAGAGAGCTTATACAAACACAAATATACTGATATATAAATACACAAGAAATTCCTTGGCCAAATATTACAGTGGACAACCTTTCGGCTCTTGGCCCTTTACAAAAAGCTCTCAGCCCATTCCTCACTTTCTTTGTATTTCTCACTTCCTCACTTGTCCCTCATCCTCACACAATCCTCCTATTTATACATAAATATGAATTTATTTAAATCCATAATTTTCTCCACACAAATCTCAACTAAAATCTATATTAGATTTATCTTTTTTTGGACTCAACTAAGTCCCGTTTATGGAATTCCTAATCCCTAGATTATCTACTTAATTCAACTCTACTCATATGCTTAATTATTACAATAATCCTCACATTTATATTTTCTTATTAAAAATGATCAAAATAATTAATAAAATAATTAAAACACCTCAACCCCTAAATTACACAAATGAATAATGAAAATTTATCTTTGATGCTCCTGCATCAAAATTCTTTATAAAAAATATTATTTTTGAACTATATGTAAGTTTAACTAACATGTATTTTTTACTATGTATCATGCAGAGCCACAAAATAACAAAGCTCGATATGATTATTTCCGATCTAGGACCAGAAGAGCGTAAAAGCTTAATGAAAAAATTGCAAAAGGATGAATCAGGTGAATGAAAAAATACTATCGATCCAATATGAGTTTCTTTTTTTAATTATCATTAATAATATACTTAAAATTATTAGATAACATGTGTCAAACAGTCTATTAATTCACATCTGTTTAATGTTCTACAGGGACCAACAACTCAAAAAATGAATGTTGTTATAAGAAAAGAAAAAAATAGAACATGCAAATGAAAATGAATTTCTCCTTAGCTCATCTGGAGTGGTGCTGGAAGTTAACGAAAGGGGGAAAAATTTTACAAAAGTTTGAGGGATCTAGTGGAACGAATGTATAGACGTTCTTTCCACTTACATACAAAAATCAATCCAATGATTCTAAGAACCAAATTTTATCTAAACTACAGGAAGAGTTTCTAAAGAATTGGTCAATGGGACATGTCAGACTTTTAATAAAAAAAACGTACAACAACAAAAAAAAGGAATGAAAAAATAATATTCTTTTAAATGTTTGTCTAGAATTATTTATAAATATCACTTTTGTTATATTTACTTTTCATATATCAATATAGAAATTAAATATTTTATTGTCATGTTACATTTTCAGGAAGATTATGAAAATCTCAAAAGATGAACGAGCTGATATCAAAAATATGCTAGTAGGAATGTCCAAAAAGGTGTACAAGGAGATGGTCAAAGAAATGGACAAAATTGCATCATAGGAGGAGCCATATCAACAACAACGTGCTTCAAATGTAATGTGTAATCATTGAATTTTTCGATCATTAGGTACAATAAATAAACAATTTAGCATTAAATATTAATTTTCAAGAATTTTCTTGCAGAAAAGAAAAGAAAATGGAACCCATTCAACACATAAAATAGGACGACAAGGAAGAAAATGGTTGATCTCTAAGTTTGTGAGTAATTGTTACTTCCTTATAACAACTTAACTAGATTTCATTTTTGTATTTTTTAAGTTGTTTTACAAAAATCATCATTGAATGTCTTCAAACAGGTGCTAACATACAAATAAGAACCATCAGACGAATTGATTGAAATTGGGTTAAATATGGGTTGTGAGTATATGTTGGCATATCAAAAATTAATTGTGGAATTTGTAAGCATCTATCGATCTTGTTTTACTTAGCTCCATCTATAATTAATAGAACAAAAACATATGTTATATTAAATACATGATTTGTTATGGGGTATAAAACTTGTAGGAAACAAAGTATGGAACTGTGCCAATAGATGAAATTTTGAAAGATGTCATGTTACATGGTTTTGAAAGAATGTGTATAGTTTATGAGTCAATTGTTGCTTGGTACGTCATTTTTCTTTTCGATTTACATTTATGTATATTATTTAATATTGCAATTTTCATTATTCTCACCAATGCATATACACTCATTTCAGTGTATTTTTATGTTTGTAGATGGAAGGTGAAGAAGAAGAAAACAATCAACGCCGTGAAAAAAACATTCCTGAAAATAACCCAAGTCACGGAAGTAGCTCTAGCAGTGACAATAGTTCAAGCGAAGAATGATGATCACTATGTTTGGATATCAAAGCAAGGCGTTTTATTTTTTGAAATATATATGTCTATGAAATCAGACATTTTGTTTAATGTAATGGACATAGTGTCCCAATTGAAAGACAAAGGGATACTAATAACTGTCCCATTTTGTATGATAAAGACTATATCTATATATATATAATCATAAAATATGTTTTAATTTATTCTATTGCGTTCTCCATTGTCGTTCTCAAATTCACTAATAAAAATTTAATTCATATGAATATTGTTATAAGATATATATGTGTCGACTTTTGATGAATAATGAATTTTAAAAAACCACAATAATTATGATATGATATAAAAAAATAATCCAAACATCACATTCAAATGCATTAATATAAATGTAATTAATATGAATATTGTTATAAGATGTGTCGACTTTTGATGAATAATGAATTTAAAACAATCACAATAATTGGACTGTCACAGGTCGATGTTTCTAAAAAATACAACATGAAAACCGGTGCGTGTCAGTAATTATACACCGGTGCGTTTATATGTCTATACGCACCGGTGTCGTTGTACGATCTACGGGAACCACACAAATACTGATACCAATTATAAATATTGGTGCGTTTGTGAGATACTGCGCACCTGTGCATTTACATATCTATAGGCACCGGTGCATTTTTATGATCTATGGGCACCGCACGAATACCAATACCAATTATAAATCTCGGTACCTTTCTATGATATGGTGCATCGATGCATTTATATAAGTATACGCATCGATGCGTTGATACGGCCTATGGGCATTGCACAAATCCCAAGACCAATTAGAACGACCTCATGCGTTGTATGACCAACACTACGCCCTGTGCGGTTTTACACCTAAACGTCCCAGTGCGTTGGACTGAGACAGCCCTGGGGCACCATTGGCATGTATGCACCGATGCGTTAAAGGAATAGTAACGCACTGACGAAAAAAAAATCTGTAATAACCTCCGGCCACCCAATTTTTTTTATTTGTGTTGTATTTCCATTAAAATCTCCGCCAAAACCTCTGTAACCATAAACGGATGTTGTAGCAAATGTTTTTTTGATAATTTTGGCCAATTTTATAACACTAAAAACCTCCTTTATAACCTCCTCTAGAGAGTATTTTCCTTGTAGTGAAGGGAGATCCTATTCCCTGATAATATTTACCAACTACCACTGGAAGGAAGCTTTGAATCCCTCACTGAAGGATCCAATCCTCAACACCTTTATGGACCATGTTTCATAATATTTGATACTGGATCCACCTTACTCAAAACATCAAAATTGTTGCCCATTTTTCATCATATTTTCAGACTAGACCCACTACCATCATTTAAGCCCTATATCAAATAACAATTCTAAAACCAATCTCTGAATCAAATCACTTAATCACTAAACCGACTGAATTACCAAATCAATCACTGAGTCTCAATCAAGAAATACAAATAGATCGATAAGCCAAACCAAATCATATCTCTGTATACTCATTCACCAGAATATTAGACCACATATTGTTCATCACATAAACTAGATTTTGTCACTGCAAACCCTGATTAAACACATGTAAAAAAATATATACACTACTGTTTAGAGTCAAAGCCGCGTATGTATGCGCTTATTCTTAAGAGGACCTACATACAAATCTAAAAACAATGAACCCTTAATCTGAATTATTTCACTGTTGTAACAATCACTGAAACACATACATACCCCATAATAGATCTATGAACCATGTGAAAATCATCATAAAGAAGCATAATTACTATTCAAAATTTCATACCATAATAAGTTCAAACCAACCATTACTATCAAACACAGATTATCATGAAAGACTTCATTGACAGTTAACAGTAAACATACCAAAACAAATTAACCATTATCATCAGCTCATACTACAAAACCCTAATAGATATACACGACTCTTATAAATCACTTTTGCGTATGTATGTGCCTTTCATACTCCACACCCCCGTACATATCTGTCCATATTGCAGAATATATACGCAATTACTTAGAAGTAGATTCTTGTATATACATAATATTTCAGGAAAAAAACCTGCATAAAAATCTATAACTATTGATTCATACCTTCACTGCACAATAAAACATCAGTCAAACCCAATTCTAGGCATACACTGTAATAGACACACATCATAACATCATCATCACAGATTATCAACCCATAAACATATTATTCAATGTGTAGTCATTTCAGATCTATTAGCCCTGATCCATCATCATAATCCCCGGTGCACACTTATTTCAAATCAAAAAATTCATCAATAATGGATTACTTGCACACATAACACTTTAATTGTGGATTATCATTCCTCTATCTCTGAAATGATATTTATTTTTCTAATATCTCTGTCACATCAGTACTAACCTATATGCTCATCCTGCTACCATTATGTTGACATATTTATCAAATAGGTTTCCATCAAGGACAACACATTAGTCATAATGCGAACAATATCCCCCTTTGGACTTGATGGAAACCACTTTGGTTTTTAGTTACCACTACTTGTAGATACTTGTAAATGCATCTGTAGATATACAAAACTTATATCCAAATTCATCAAACATTCTAAAAACACTTCTCTCCCCCTTCGACATGAGCACTGTAGATGTGATTTGCTGAATATGAACACTATATACCGACCATGCTCCCCTTGAGAATATGTTGAATATTCTAGAAGATATTCAAATAATTACATGAATTTATGACTTAACCAAATATGATATTTCCTATCACCAATGACTCACGCTTACATTGATCACCCAACACAATGGGGTTACATGTTTGACTCAACATTACATCATATGCCCAAAACGGGATTACATACGTAATTAACTTGACCCCCAATAGTCTAAACATGACTAAGTATTACAATGATTACAACATGGGTCTTTTCATGACCTTTACATCAATATAGAAATATGACATTTATAACCAAAACTAAAGACCTCTATAGTGAGGAAGTAAGACCGTGATAGTCATAAACAACCATCATATACCATATAGGATTTGTACCATAAGAATATGACAACAACACGATGAACATCTTCAAGAAGGTATGTAATATCATCAAGTATGCAGTGTCAACAACATAATATTGTTCCATAGAACTCATCATTTTGACCTCATCAAGGTCAACATTGTTTAATTAAAATAATATTTACATAAATTACATTAAAAATTAATTAAATTAACAAAATGAATGAATGAATTAAATTATTATTTTTACAAATTAATTAAAGTAAGAATTAACTTGATTTTCTAAATTAAATAAATAAATTAATTAAGCAATAATTAATTACTTAAAGTTAAATTAATTAAATTAAAAAAATTATTTACATTTTTACACCAATTTAACTTACATAATTTATATAACAATATATAATACATAATTACATATTTTAATACCTAAGCGGTAAAAATTGACCAATATTTGACCAATGATATCAACAATGCATCGAAATTAGGTGAAATCTCTATCATTGGAAAGTGAGCAGGGAGATGAAAATAATGGAGTTGTCAAAATGAAAATCAAAGAAAGTTGAGAAAATACAAAGTGAAACAATTCAAAGGTGATATTAACAAAATTCATATGGAGGGCCCCATAATTTTGAAAAAATGAAGGGTGGTGGTTGAGGCCTCAATAATTGGCAACACACAAGGATGATGCATTTATCTCTGGTTTAGAAAATAGGGATAAATTTATCAAAAATGAAAATAAAAGTTTGCAAAAGATTCTCTCATATTACATAATTTCCAAAAATCCCACATAAGATAGAATCAAAGTAGATAAGCTCTTAAGAAGTGAAAGTACTTGAATGCCCAGTTCTAAAATGATGAATCCAAATATAGGGAGTAATTATTATTTTTATCTTTTCTCTACTATTAGATAGAAAAGATATCTAGGAGGTCTTTTATTATTAATATGCACTTATAAAATATAACATTACCTCTCTTTTTTTCAGCATTGCTTCACTGTCAGTAAGCGTCCATAGCCCAGACAAAGATGTCTTGGTACCATAAAAGCATGGCCCCAATTCTCACGAGCGTCGATAGTCCTGACAAGTTTGCTTGTACTTCGCACAAATATGTTATTTTAACTCTCTTGTGTGCCACACTTTTGATTATCATATTTGAAGAATTACTTATATAATTGGGTGAATAGAGTGCGGTGGTACTATAGGTTTTATATTTAAAGAAATAGATGTGATACTAGTTAAGTTTAACCCCAATATTATTCTCTTCATCTACCACAGTAAAAAATTTAATTGAGGGGATGTTAGCTCCCTCTTGATATTTAGACAACACATCATCATCATGATGTCATTCCCTTTTAGTTTTTCTTCTTTCAACGAAAAAATATGATCCTAGGGTTTTTCCCATAAACCCTAGGCTTTCTTCTCCAAGCCTTTAAGGTTTACAAATGTATAGCTAGGGTATTTAACTTAAAAACCTAGATTGTTAAAAAAATTCCATAAACCCAAACCTTTTCTTCTTATTAGGGTTAAAATTTTTTTTTTAGAGTGCCCAATATTTTATACCCTATACTTTCACAATCCCTTGAAAGAGTCTAGTATTTACAAAATCATCCTTTCATTCATTTGCAAGTCAATATACAAATGTTTATTATCATTTTTCGTGCTTGTAATGCATCTATAATACCAAGACGGTTGCTTACTGGGATTTAAACACCAAATGTTAGATTCCTAAAATTGACAAGTCTTTAGACGTCCCATCATTTTCATTAACTTATCAAGGTTATCCAATGATGATCCAAGAAATTTTGTCTTTTCATAATCATATTGTGCAAGTAGCACATATCAACTTATTCAAGAACTTTGATTATGTCTTTGTCCTGTTGCAAACAATTTGACTTCATCAAGAGAGGATAGACAGAGACTAGGCCTCTTTTATAGACTTAGTCACTCATGCCTTGCCACCGATACATCTGATGCATATTTTCAGGGCCTTTAACAATGGAAGCTTTAAAGCCCTACTTATAATGCAATATCTTCAAGAAAGTATTTGTAACACCCCACCCCACTTTTACCCACTTTTACAAGCTCTGCAAGGTAAATATGAGTTGAGTGTCACTATTATATGACCCGACCTCCAAGTTATAGTTATGAAATTGGGTCCTACAAACTGGAACACATACTGACATCTCTCAGAGACTACAAACCACTCATGAGCATGACATCCACCCCATGTGGTATATTCTTGATATGGATGATCAGAATCTGGATTGGGGGTAAACTTTTGCTAAAAATTCAAAGTGCTCAGATTTTCTCCAAACCATAATGAACGAATATTTCTCGTCATCGGGATTCCGACACACTTCTTTTTGCTCAAAACAGAGTCCGTATTTGAAAGTTAGAGCCCGTTGTTCATTTTCCTAAACATTGATTTTTTTTTCAGAAAGGACAGAATGGTGACATGGCAGCCTAGTCAGAGAAAAAAATTAAAATTAAAAAAATTATGGGAATATTCCTTCAATTCATCCAATGCTACTATGCCAAGTGTCACTTCGTGGTTGGTGGTTGAGTTGGTTGATTTTTCACGTTTTTATTGGATTTGGAATGAACCAATGGGAAGAGGACACGTGGCAAGCCCAGAGGACGCCACGTGCCCCCCCTCAAAGGCTGAAATTCAGTTGTGCAAAGGTTAAATGTCATTTATATAGTGTGGAAAAATTATTTTTAGAGGACGGGCAGAGGTTAGGGTTGACCCCGCGACCTCCCCCACACAAACCACACGTTATACCATTAGACCACTGCTTTGACTCTTAATACATATGGCAACACCCACATATTTGAGTTTAAAAAAAGGTTCGGGTAGAGGAAAAAAGGGCCAGCCCTTACCACGTGACCTTCTATCCACGACCATCGACGAAGGCTATTACTAATGCGTGCCATTAGCCATTAAACATGGGTTAATTAACCTATAACCACCGCAATTAGCGTTAATTGTTTATTACAGATTTGGTTTAGAGCTCATTTAGCACTAAACCAAGGCTTAACAATTAATTAATCTTCAGTTTAACTTAAGTGCGGATTAGCACTAATTGGCGGAGTCTGCCATTTTCGGCGGAACTCCCAAATGTGGCAGAGTTAACTGGAGTTGCTCTAGTTTTGGAGGAGCTTTTCTAGGAAATACTGAAGAAGCCATAACTTTGGCATATTTAGACCAAATTAGGCTCATAAAGAGTCAATTCTAGATTTTTTGGATGATATGAGCATGATGGTGTAGGTTGTAGAGGTAGATGAGCACTTATGTAAGTGTTTTTTTTTTCACTTTGAATATTATAGAAGCCTAGGGCCACCAGGAGAGGAGGTCATGTCTAGATCACCTGAAGACCATTTGCTGAGCTAGAAGAGGCTACCTAGGGGTTTTTGAGTCTTTTGAATCCAATGGAGTAGGTTGTAGATCCATTTGAGAACTGTAGGTGCATGTAATCAGAGAATTGACTATTAATCCAAAGAGGGCCAAGTCATTGAAGTAGGTCCATGGAGATGTAGCCCAGGAGGGGTGAACTCCGTTATCAACTACTATGTAATGTGTTTGTTGTGTATTATTTCTCTAGAATTTACTTGTTGTACCTGTGTTTTTAACAGCTAATTTACTTAATCAATTTATCATAAAAGACACACAAAACTTGACACATAAACCCTCTCATAACTTGCTAATTTGAGACGACCCTTAAACACAATTATTTAATAATGATGAGGGAGTTAGCACAACAAAACTAGTTTTCACATTTTCAGATCAAGTTGGTATCAAAGCTCAGTTTAGCTCATTTTAGCCCTGAGATAATTTTCCAAGGTTAGCTAGAGAATTAGATATTGGTTTTGTATTTGTGCAAGGAGAATTTAACGGTGTGCAAGTTTATGTGTGTGAAGAGAAGGTCAAGATTGAGGACTCAGCTCTAAAATCAAAACAACGAATATTTTTATGAAATTACAAGGGTGATGGAAGCTTCATCAAGCACTGTTTCTAATCAATCTTCCGTAGCAAGACTCTTTGATAAATAGATGTTGCAAAAGCTCTACATTATGAGAGATATGGTGCAAGAGTTGGTTGAAGATAAGAATGAGAACACTATACTTCAAGAGAAGTTGATTGCCATGAAGGAGGAGAAGCAAGAACTTCTTGAAAATTTGCATGAGATGGAGACTTAGCTCCATATTGAAAATGAAACTCTAGCCAAGTATGTGCACGAAAAAGAGGTATGCAATTCAAGTTTATCTTCAATTTCCTCTAAAGATGAATGTTTTGGTGCTTTTGAAAGATACACTAGAGGAATAGGGTCCAAATTATTGATGAACATGGGCTATGAAGGTAAAGGATTGGGAAAACATGCACAAGGCATAGTTGAGCCAATTGTTGTTGAGGAAAGACCTAGGTATTTGGGTCTTGGTTATGAACAACATGATGGAGAATGATACAAAGCCAAGGAGGCACATGAAGGTGTTCCAAGAAATATTTTCATTACATGTCCACACTCTTGAAGCTTGCACGCTTCTCAGGTTCATGAGGAATGCAAAAGTTTTACACCCACTTTGCAAGAAGATGCTCATAAGCATGCAACTAATGGAAATGGAAAACAAGAGGATGTTGAAATCTATAAAGTCATTGAAGCCATTGTTGGTATTCCGAAGAGAGCCACTACCTCATCAAATTCACCTCCTCAAGAAGGCGAAAAAGGTGAATGTGGAAGGTATAAATCTGACAAACAAGATGCAAAAGTTTGTGACGTTTGTGTTCATGAGGAATGCAAAAGTTTTACACCCACTTTGCAAGAAGATGCTCATAAGCATGCAACTAATGGAAATGGAAAACAAGAGGATGTTGAAATCTATAAAGTCATTGAAGCCATTGTTGGTATTCCGAAGAGAGCCACTACCTCATCAAATTCACCTCCTCAAGAAGGCGACAAAGGTGAATGTGGAAGGTATAAATCAAGTTGCTTTTGATTATGATAAACATGGAAAATCCTCACATAAGATTTGGAGAAAGTTTACATGGTCCTTTTCTGGTTTTAATAACCATACTGTTTCGAGGTGTTGGAAGAAGATAGCCATGCACAGGAAACTTTCGAAACAAAGGAGACATAAAGACAAAGGTCTATTGGATAATAGAAACCATGTTTAAAAGAAGATGAAATTACTTTTCATTCATTGTCATAAGGAGGTTCATCTTGTAGATAAGTGTTGGAATTTGTATCCAAAAAGTCATCCATGGCATTTGAAGAAGGTTAAGAGAGAGATTGATAAGAATGGAAAAGAGGATTCCATAATTGATGTGGGTCAGGATGATTCACATGATGAAGTGCAACTGAAAGAAGCGCCATTGAAATGGTTTGAAAAGAGATGGTTATATTTCTTAACCAATTAAGGCCTTGCATTTCTTTTGATGATTGGTGAAAATATTGCCTTGTTGATGCATTTATTTTCCAATTGAATACATTTATTTTCTCTTGAAATTATGTTGCATATTGCATTAAGCAAGATGTTGGAAAAGTAGAGTTATATTGACTCACTTAGGTGCAGCAAATATGGAAATTTGTACATGCTTATGTTTGATTTGAGGGTCAGTTGTTTGAAGAGGCATGTTTTTTCGACTTGTATTTCATCGATGGATTTTTACACCAAGATGTAAGAGTACATGGCGATGTTCACAGGATGTGACATTTGTTGCTTTGAAGGAGAAAAAAGGAAGAGGTCATCAGGTTATGTTTCTTGCATGATGTGTTTTTCAAGTTAATGGTTTTGCTTGTGACAAGATGTCTCAGGATTTTGGAAGTTCCACTCTTGAGAGAGAGGCTCATGATTAGCCTTCATTCTCAAATCACGGCATGAGAATCATGTCAATACTAGAGGATGATGGAATAAAAAATCGGAAAGTGGACAAGATGCCAAAAGTTTGCAGCAAAACAATAACCATTGTAGACCATTTGATGTGTTGACGCCAAGAAATGAAAGAGATGGTGAATGCATTCTTCCAGATGTGGAATTTGGAATCGTGGAGGTAAAAAGAATGGTAATTTATTTTCTTGTGATTACTGATATTGGAACTCATTGTTGTAGTTCACTCAAATGGGCTTAACTTGGAAAAATGGTTTCCAAGGAAAAGTTTGCATCGAATGCGTGTGTGTGCAAAGGAGGAACAAGATTCTCAATGGGAAGGCCATCAGTCAGATTTCCAAGCATAGAGGGATCAATTTGGTACAACAAGGTGTTTAATGAGTCAACAAGCAACCAACAATTGTTGGATTGGGTCAGTAGCGAAAGGAGGACATTGGTTGAAGTGCCAAGGCAAGACATGTCAGTGAACCCAAGTGGTTTTGATGGAAAATTTTCCAAGTACAATAAAGTTGATAGAACTTGGGAAAGAGAAGAGTATTCATATCTCATCAGATAACTAGCTTTTGTGGTTCCAAAAGCCTGCCAGTGGGAAGGAGTGATCAGAATCTGGATTGGGGGAAATTTTTTTCTAAAAATTCAAAGTGCTCAGAATCACTCCAAACTAGAATGACTGGATAGGTCTCGTTTCCATGATTCTGATGCACTTCGTTTCGCTCAAAACAGAGTCCGTATGTGAAATTTAGAGCCTGATGTTCGTTTTCCTAAAAAACTAAATTTTTTGCACATGGCAGCCTAGTCAGCAAAAAAATAATATTATGGGAATATTCCTTCAATTCATCCAATGACACTATGCCAAGTTTCACTTCGTCGTTGGTGACTGAGTTGGGTTATTTTTCATGTTTTTATTAGATTTGGAAAGAACCAATAGGAAGAGGACACGTGGCCGGCCCGAAGGGCGCCACGTGCCCCCCCTCAAAGGCCGAAATTTGGTTGTGAAAAGGTAAAATTTCATTTATATAGTGTGGAAAAATTATTTTTATAGGACAGGCAGAGGTCAGGGTTGACCCTGCGACCTCCCCCACACAAACCACATGTTATACCATTAGACCACCACTTTGACTATGGCAACACCCACATATTTGAGTTTAAACAAAGGTTCGGGCGAAGGAAAAAAGGGCCATCCCTTACCACGTGACCTTCCAACCATGACCATCAGAGGAGGCTATTACTAATGCACACCATTAGCCATTAAACATGGGTTGATTAACCCCTAACCACCGTAGTTAGCGCTAATCACATTGTTTAATGCAGATTTGGTTAAGAGCGCATTTAGCGCTAAACCAAGGCTTAACCATTAATTAATATCCAGTTAAAATTAAGTGTGGATTAACACTAATTTTCAGAGTTCATCATTTTCGGCAAAACTCCCAAATGTGACAGAGTTAACCGGAGTTGCTCCGGTTTTGGAGGAGATTTTTTAGGAAATATTGAAGAAGCCATAACTTTGGCATATTTCGACCAAATTAGGCTCAGAAAGAGTCAATCTTAGATGATTAGGATGCTCTGAGCATGATGGTGCAGGTTGCAGAGACATAGGAACACTTATGTAAGTGTTTTTTTTTTTTCACTTTTAAGATTAAAGAAGCCCAGGGCCATGTTGAAGCCCCGAAATTGCGTTGCAACAACATGAGGGATAACGACCTGGTCCGGACCTTGGAAGCAACTCCTTTTTCGTTTGGTATGGTGGCTCCGACTGGGGATAATGGGACTAGTTTCCCAACAAGGATTGATATGACAATGATGTGGGTTTGATATAAGGTGAAATGGAAAATGATTTTTAACTAAAAAGAAATGATATATTTAAACAATAAACACATGCATCTATTTAATCTAATATTTATCTAAATCGATACCTAGGAATAACTTTAAATCATGCGTTCTACAAATATTTCTTAAAGAAAAAGGTAATAAATATCATTCAATTGCTATAAGAGATGAAACTGTTAAAGATAATTATTTTGACTAAATAGTTAGGAAAAATAATTGTGAAAACTATATCGCATATATCGATTGATCATATACTCAATAAAGAATTACATTTGAAACATCATACAAAAGTGACTTAATGAAAAACTATAACTCAAATGTCATACATAATACAATATAATAAATATTATTGCTAATTCATAAACAAAACTCAATCATAAAGATGAAGTACCAGATATGAAAGATCCTACTCATGAAATCAGTGATGTTGATCTGCACCTTTTCAAATAAATATACTCTAAGAGTACAAAAATGCAAATTCAGTAGAGTATGCTTCAATATCCATGAAAATCAAGATCTTGTTCCATATATTTCATCAAAATAGTCACAAAAGTATAGAAGTGAAAGCTTTTGCAAAGTGTTTTTGATAAAATTGTGGACCCCTCTCTAAATGCATGAGAGATGTTTAAATAATACTATAGATGTATCAAAAATAGATTATTACATAAAAAAATGAGGAGGTTTCAAACAACCTTTCTCAGAATATGAAAAATAAAAAGATAAAAACTAAAAAAATTGATGACATGCTTTCTCATGTTGAACAATCCTTATTTTCCATTGAGATCTTGAGTTCAAAGATATCCATCATTGGCTTCACCTGGGGTGGCTGGCCAAATTTAGATCTTAGTTGTCCCGTAAACAAAACATCAGAGAGTGGTAGCACCATATTTTGAGTGGAATTCGTTAGACAACGCAAAGCCATCCATTGCCTGTATGGTTTCACTAGAAACTGCCAATAAGTTTCTCGGTCAAGTTTAGATAGCTGTTTGACTGTCTCAATTTGATTTTCGATGGTCTCTTTCCATGGTCTCTCTAACTGTTTTATGTCTGGGAAAAATCTCGGCTTACATTCTTTGATAAGATTGATATTATGAATATTTTCATTAACAACTTCAATTATATTGCTTGCTATATTATCTGCTCTAGCTATTGCCCTTTCTGCTTGCTTCAATTTCATATCCCAATCTGTGAATAAAATATCTTTGTGGGATTCTTCAATCTTTGGCAGATCGACTTTTTTTCTTTCTTCAGATTCTTGCCAAGAAATAAACTCTGAAATATTTTTATCGACCTCTTCATATTATAATCTCTAATCAACCACTTTATTGGCTATTGTATCACTTGTTTCACAATATGGTTTGATCATTGTGATTTTTTCGCAGAATATTTCTTGCTATTTTGAAATTTGAGTGTTTAATTCAAGTGTCTCTTTAATGAATTCCTTTGTTTGAGGATTATTTTTGAGTTTATCCACTTCATTCTGCATTTTATGAATCCGTGAGTCCTTCTCTGTGATGTTTTCCTGGTGTTGTAACCTCACTTGCTCAAAATATTTTTGAAACTATGCCATTTGCAGCTCTGCTTGCTTATTGGTGTTCTATTTTCCTGTTCAAGTAGTTGCTCCAACAGTTGAATTATTTCATCTTTATCTTTAAGCAAAATACTAACCTCTTCTTCCTTATCCATTGTTGTTGTTGCATAAGCACCTGCAAATTGTGATAGCCTTGTAAGATTTTATGATGGATCAATGGCGGTGTCTTTCCATACTACCTCCATTGATTCGTTTTCTGGAGTTGTTGTTGATGAATCGAGTCTCATTTTCTTCCTTTGCCTCCTTACTGCTGATTCATGTGATGGGCTGTAGAATATATCCAGCGGCGGTATCTCTTCAATTCTTAAAACAATTTATGAAGTTGGGTAGGCCAGGATGAGTTCAACATCATTTTATGGATTTGTAACTTGTAAAGTCTGTTTAGGGGTCTGAAATCTAGAAGTTCCTTCAATACCTGTCTTTGTCTGCTGTACTTGGAGATTTTTTTTGAATTTCTCCCATTCTTTATCCAGATCATTGACTATGATCATCTGTGCTTGAACCTATGTAGATTCAATCTCCAATTGTTCCTTAGTCGAGGTCTCTTTGGCCGTTTCTCCAGCAATTTACTATGTATTATTCTAAAGATATTCCTTGGGGTTTTATTCATGATTCTAAGATTGATGTTCAGAATGTTTTGAACCTTGAACTAACTTCTCTGGAGATTCTTGGTCAAAATTGTGATCAGAATTTTCCTCCAGGCTTACGCTGGGAGTAGGTTCTCTTATTTCCTCTATTTGTAATAGGTCTAAAGGGACCGTTGTCAATCTTTTATTCCTATATATGTGAAAATGACTGAGGTCATTCGGGGTCAGTTTTATTGATGCTAAATGTAAGACCTGAGAGAATGTCTTAGCCTTTTCAGAGAGATAATCAAATTCATCTTTCTTGTGAATGAACTGTTTGATTTTGACCATAGCAGTGAAGTCTTGAGCGACTTTGTTAGGGTCATACTGCCTGCCTAGCATAGTAACCAGATTCAAGCATGCAATATTCTGTATCTCTTTTACTGCATGTCCAAAATGATATAATGAAAAAGAGCCACATTTCACTGGGAAAATTGGCCAAATATATTTCTTCATATCTTTGAGGGTTTTGGTAATATCTTCCCCTACTATTTGATAGGAAATATCTCTTACCAATAGTTTATCAGGAACATAATATGGAAGAACATGTGGAGCTGCAATACTCCCAAAAACTCTGATATAAGTAAATGATTATTCACCAAACCATCCTGCCACCGGCAATATGTCTATCTTTGCTTCCTCTGAAAGCCTAGGGGCTTTTACATCAAAAATGGTTTGGTAATTTGGCAACATAATGCTTTGATTTTTTTTGTAAAAATGGGGGCGAAATTGCGATTCCCATAAAATTTTATGATAAACATGAATGGGAGTAGCGTATTTTCAGATTCCAATTCCAACCCATGTTTGGAAATCGTGAACAAAAATAAATAGCATCCATTACGTATGCACTCATAAAAAAGGGAGGGATAACCCGAGTGGAGAAAACTTTGTTGTGCCTATATTGTCTAATGGCCATAGCCAAATTGTCTGACAAAATATTACTCCAATTCATAATTGTGGCATTAACAACTGTATCAATCAATGGAACCCATCTCATGGAAAACTTGGTATTGTCAGCTTTTCCAAACAACCTACACATCATCGCAACTACATAACTATGTGGGGCTGATAAAGGTGCAATTGGGTACATACTATATTTCTCCCACTTGAACTTGCTGGAGCCAGGCCTCTAAGTATGGATAACATCTATCAGGTCATCATTTTATTTTGTGAACTTCTCATTGAAAGATTTGTCATAGGGCTTATGAGGTTCTGGTAGGTGATACATTCTGCGTAAATTGTTTGAGGTAAATGACCCCATGACTTCCTACCTTGAATTTATGAACGTGCTGTCTGAAATATCCACATTGTCAATAATACACTTCACCATATCTGTGTATGGCAAGATTTTGGGCCTTGCAGCTATCCTATGCAGGAAAGAACATGCTGCTTCAAAATAATAAGCCTCAGATGAGATTTTAGCATCGACTGTTGCTTTGATTTCTAGTATCGATGGATTTTCATCTTCCAGTAAATTATACATTTCTTCCCATGATGTAGTACCACCATCTTTGTTCCATATAATATCAGTAAAGAGTGGATGCATGCCTGAGTCTTCAAACACAATAGCCTCAACTATCTCTTTTCCTTTCTTAGTCATTTCTGAGTGTTGTTTCCTGAAATTGAGTAATAGAGAAAACATAATGAAACATAGAGCGATAATGAAATAGGAAACTCAAAATCACAGTAAATTCTATAAGGACAAAACCTTTATTGCAAACACGAGTAAAAATTTATAAATCTTCTCAAGCCTTTAGAAGAATAAATGCGGTTGAGCTTTATTAATTATGCATTAAGGCCTATGTGTGATTATTTTTAAGTCTTATCAAAACATCACATCACAAGTCCCGAATGATATTTCAAATTGGTATGACTTAAGTGCGATATTGATCTTGTGATTGCGATAAATCACAATATCACAATATCACAATGTAGCAATTTCACAAAATCGCAATATCTTACAATATCGATATACCATGAAGTCGCAATATAGAAAGGTTGGTATATCGCAACGTCGCACTATCACAAGGTCGGGGATATGTTAATTCAAAAATCATTTATGTTTTGTGATGCGTGACATATTTATTGATGTTTTAAGCGGATTTTCCTTATGCAAAAGATTGTTTCATTATGATAGACACTTTATTGCCTTAATGAATATTTAAAGGCCTTTTAAGTTAGAAAAATCTCAACACTACATTCGGTCTTATGAAAAGGTTTTATTTATCGCGTTTCACAGATTCTGACTTATGACTAATTTTTATTACTTTGGATTCCACGCGTTGCGATAAAATGAGAAATGCTTGGTCCTAAGTGACTTAACTCAATACCTTAATATTATCTAAAGAAAAACTCTTTTTTTTGTGTGTGTAAATCAGCAGTTGTATTAGATCACAAAAATAGTACATAGAGTTACATAGGAGGCCTGCCTGTTCGAGAGCAACATGAGAAACCTCAGGCCAGGCCAAACATAGGACATCCTTAGCAGAGAATGGTGAAGATAGAAAAAGATATTACGCCAACACTGGCTTGAAACAAGATGTATCTTATCTACACCAAAATTATTCTCTAAGACAAAGACTAACGAAGAAAATGGCTGGCCATGCAGGGCTACCTAACACAGAAAGGAGGACTATCTTAGCTAAAAACCAAATGGCCAACATATGCGAATGGCTTCCAAACCCAGAAAGGAAGATTATCAAAACTGAAAAAAACGAGAAGGCCATCAAATGCCAATAGTAATTTACCAAAAGATGGCATGCCAGGAACTGCATGCTTACTTTTTGGGGTTTGCAGCCCTAGAGGTGCCAGCAGCACTCGAGCCTACGTCGTCATCACTTTTAGGCACACTGCGAGGCTTGAAGCGCCTAATGATGGTTGTCTTGGTGTCTTCTTCAGGGATTTCAATCGAAACATTCAGAATATGCCGCAGGTAAAGCTCAAAGAGCTTGATGAACCCCTCGAGACGTTTACAATAAATTTTGAGTTCTTCAGTTAGGGACTTGAGAGCGATCTCCAGGCTATCTAGCCTCGCCGAGTTTTTGGCCGAGGCAAGGGAGTAAGCCTGGTAAGAATCTTTGAAAGCCGCCCCTTGCAGGCTCATCACCTTGGCCAACATTGCCTTCATTTTCCAGGCCATGCTCTGTGTCTTTAAAAATTCTGTTGCTCTGTTAGTTGGGGTGCTCGGGTTCGAAATCCAGTCTACCTATTCACTTATGGCCTTGTCGTCCATTCCTTCCCTTGCTTTGTCCACTTCTATCTAAAGAATCTAAATTCTCTGTTTTCCTTTGTCGGAGACAGAGGTGTTGAAACCTTCCTTAGCTTTCTGTAACTCACGGACAACTTGGGAGCTGTGGAGGTTGCGCTGGGCCATGGTTCTATACTGGTTGCTTTTTGTTAGCTTTCAGGCAGCTAAAACCGACTCAAGAACAGGAACAGATAAATTTTGCAAGCCAACAAAGGTGTATCCTTTGCCGTTTAAACCAATATTTATAATAGGACATTCGGTATAAGGGGCCTTGGCCTTAATCAAAACTCCTGTATTTTCCTTATGCTTGCCAACTTGGTTCGCATGCAAGTGACAGATGAAGTTCCGATCATTACAATTAATTGCGCTCTGGTTGCCATGCTTTTTCTTTATTTGATGAAGCCACATGTACCATATATTGGACTTGGTGTTCTGTTCGTTGTCAGTGGGATAAATCTCCCACATTACCCAACACGAGCCATAGGACAGTAGCCTACGTTGCCACCGTCGAGCATTACAAATTAGAGAATAAACATAAAGGTTGGACCTTATTTATCATTGATTATCAGTACCTTCTAACCTGTCCTCCCCGCCTGATATTCCCTCTAAGTATTTGGCTGAGATCTGAAGGCAATCATCACGCAGGTTATCACATGTGATTTTCTTCTAGCAAGTGTCGAGGACACTGTCCGGGTTGTCCACCGCGTGATTAGCCAGGACATCCGCCATAACATTCGCAGTATGCCTAATAGCCTGAAACACAACCCCATTGAGAGTGGAGAGGTGTGTGGCGATAAGCATAGTGACCATGGAGAGCCGCTAGTGCTTGGTAACCTTCCCTAGATGAGAACCATTTTGCAGTTTTTTTGCTGCATTGATGGCTAATAGCGAGTCCCCTTCCACTATAGCTGCACCATTCCCCAGACAGATGAGAATTTGCATTCCCTGCTCAAGCGTCGCAAATTCCGCCTCATTATTGGTAGCTTCGCCTAAAGTGCAGCTGTAGACATGCATGATTTCCCCTTTGTCATTGCGAATGACACCTCCATGACCAGCCGACCCAGGGTTTCCCCATGAGGCACCATCAAAATTCAGCTTGCAGTATCCTGGGAGAGGGAGCTGCCAAGACAGAAGCGATGGTGCCGGATGTTGTTGTTGTATAGGAAAATTGGAGCCTGTTGCAACATTAATACCAAACACAGTTAGAATTCACTGGTCATTTGCCGAAGGTCTGTCCTTCTGCTCTGTTTTACTTATGGTGAGGGCTGTTTCTCGTATGTTATTCATTATATCAGTTTTAATTTGATCTGTTTGGCAGAATTCATCTTGAAATATTCTTCTATTTCTTTCCTTCCAAATAGACCAAACAATGAAACTCGAGCTGAGCCACCACAGAAGGTTAACCGTTTCATAGTTAGTGTATTTGGTTCGCGAGTTGGCTATGCTGTCATGAATGGAGTCTCTGTTTCTTTCTGTTTGCTGGAAGATTTCCGCCAACCACACCCATAGGTTATTGGACCACTCGCAGGTGTTCAGGAGGTGATTCATGGATTCCTCTTCTTTCCCACAAAGAGAACACTGCGAGGGACCTATGAAGCCTTTCCTGCGCAAATTATCCCAGGTGAGAATTTTTCTGTGCATTAGAAGCCATAAGAAGGTTTTGACCTTAGGTCAGTTGATAGCATCCCATACGTTATTGTGCCAGTGTACTTTATCTTCTTGATCTCTCTGTTCTAGGTAGTTTCTAGCTTCTTTGAGGTTGAAGGTTCCACCTTCCAATTTCCCTCATCTGAGTTAATCCTCATCCTATGAGTACCGAATCTTCCTTTTATTCAGCCAAGAATGCAGGGATAAAAGTTTCTTTTCAAACAGGCCTTCCCGAGAAGGGAGGTTCAGGTGCCAATGGTGCCACTGATGGTTCAAGTGGTTGTCGGTCCAGTAATGATAAACCTTTGTTTTTCCGAGCTCTTGAAATATATGCTGGAGGGGTTGGAAATCTAGACTCTCGATCTTGGGAAGTTGTTGCGAGGCATCTTCCCAGAAGAGAGTCGTACAACCATTGTGAATTTCCAGAAACAATGTTCTTGGATGATTTTCTTATTTGCCTAAGCCATTTTCCATATGGGGGATCCAGTAATTGAGCCAGTCATTTGAACTAGGTCCGGAGGGTGCCAGTTTTCTGCATACTTAGCCTTCTAGAGTGCGGCCCAAGGTGCTTGCGGTTCAGTGATCCATCTCCACCAGAGTTTTGCTCCACAAGCTTTGTTTACATTTTCTGGGTCTTGAAGCCCCAGCTCGCCCAAGATTTTGGGTTTGCATAGCTTTTCCCAGGCGACTAGGGCCCATTTCTTTTTGTCGGCTTTTCCTGACCACAGGAAGGTTCTTTGAATGTCCTTGATCTTTTGGAGGACACCTTTGGGGCCAGGAAGAATGGACAACATGTACTTAGGGATAGCTTGCAATACTGATTTAGTCAAAACCAATCTACCAGCGAAGTTGAGGGCTCTGTTCGTCCAATAGTTTCCCCTCTCTTCTAGGTTGGAGAGTAGTTTTTCCCAATGGTTTTTCTGCCAGGGCTTGTCCGTGAGGGGAATCCCTAGATAATTAGAGGGAAGGCTTTGCCTTTTGAAGCCAAGGATAGCTATGAGGTTTCTCTGAACAACCAAATGATTATTAAAGAAGAAAATTGAGGATTTGTCCAAGTTGAGGTCCATACGTGACGCCCGACTGAAGAGTTTAAGGATAGATTTGAAACCTTGGGCCTCTCGAAATGTGGGAGTGCCATGGAGCATGGTGTCATCCACAAACTGCTGATGAGTGGTGGCTAGGCAGTTATGCAAGGGTTGAAGACCCACAATATCATTCCGCTCTTTTGCTATTTTAATGATACGGCATAAGCACTCCATTAGAATAACAAAGAGAAAAGGAGAGAGTGAAGGGAAAGGTAGGGGCGCCATTGACCAAAATTTAGAAGCTAGGTGAATTGACCATGGCCATTACCCAGTTAATCCAACAGTGGCCAAACCCAAATGCCTCCAAAACTGCCTCCAGGTACTTCCAGCTGACCTTGTCATAGGCTTTAGATAGATCAAGTTGGATGATCATGCCTGCTTTTTTCCGAGACTGAAGGGCGTGAATCATTTCATGTGCTAGCAGGATGTTGTCCATAATTTGTCTGCCTTCCACATAGCCTGATTGATCCTCTGAAATAATCCATGGGAGAATTTTCTTTAGTCTGTTGGCCATTACTTTGGAGATGATTTTGTAAAGGACATTGCATAAAGAAATAGGCCGGAATTTCGAAGGAGTGCAGGCTGCCTCTTCCTTGGGGATCAGGGCAATGAAAGTGGAATTGAGGGATTTGAGGATGGAAGAATATTTGTGAGAGTCTTCGACCACTTCCCAGATTTCGTTCTGCACTGTGTCGCAACAAGCTTTAAAGAAATCGATGGTAAAGCCGTCCGGTCCTGGTGCCTTGCCATTGGGCATCTCTTTCACCGCTTCTTCCACTTCCAATAGGGTGACAAGGCGATCCAAATTCTTATTTTGTTCCTAAGAAAATATCTTTGGGATGGAGGCTGCCACTTCCCTGATTGCCCCTCCCCTGTTTATGTCTGGTTTTGTGGTGATGTGGCCAAAGTGATCGATAAGGATGGTGGAAATATCTTGATGTGAGTGATATGAGGTTCCTTGATCATCTTTTAACCGAGTAATCTCGTTCGTGCATCGGTAGTCCATAGCTGACCTATGGAAGAATTTAGTGTTCTTCTCCCCTTCCTTGAGCCACTATATCCAAGATTTTTGTTTCCACAAGATTTATTCTTGCATACATCTTTTGTCACACTTATTCAAGAGGTTCTTCTCAATGCTTATGGAGTCCTGGGTGATATCTCCACTTAGCCAATCTTTATGTATCTGTTCCATTTGATCCTCCAGGGCCAGCTTCTCTTTGAAGATGTTCCCAAACACCTCTTGGTTCCAGGTTCGGAGCTGGGATTTTAGGTGTTTCAGTCTGGCTTGAAGACGGTACATTTTTGTGCCTCTGATCTCAAGAGGTTCAGACCACCATTGCTTAATTTTTGACTTGAAATCCGGATGGACTAGCCAGAACTTCTCAAACCTGAAGGGTCTATTTTTAGGAGTTCCGAGGATGGCCGCATCCAGGGTGATGCACCAGTGATTAGAGCCCCCACTCGGAATGATATTCGACTCCACAGTTACTCCCTCTAAGAGAATATCTTCTATTATGAGGAAGCGGTCAAGTTTAGAGGAAATCTGCCTATCTCCTCCTCTTTTATTAATCCAGGTATATAGCCAATTTTTTGGGAGGATGTCTATTAGTCTTGTTGATCTGATGAAATGATTGAGAGCCTCTGCATCCCTATTTAGTTTCCTTAGCCCCCCTTTATTTTCTCCTAGTGAGGTAATCATATTTAAATGTCCCCCATACATTCCTTTTGCATTAATGTGTCTAAGTTGCAGCTTAGAGAGGCGATCGAGTAGAAGTAGCTTGTCCTCTAATCTCTGGGGGCTGTAAACATTAGTGCATAGATAGGTACCAGGTTCTCCTATGATTTGCATTTCCAGGGAAATTAAGGATCTTGAAGCTTCTGCATTGATGAGATGAAAGAAGTGGGGGTTCCAAAAGGTGACTAGACCTCCCTCCATTCCATTTCCCTCCACCTCTGTGTATTCCATTCTTTTCCCAATTTTTTTGCTAATTTCTTTCATTTTTTTATCCGAGCATTTGGTTTCTTGTATAAATATCATGTCGGGGTTTTCATTTCTGACTTTTTTCTTCAGAAGTTTTTGTTTCGTCTAGATATTGAGCTCTCTGGCATTCCATGAAAGGATCTTCATAATAAACAGAAGTTAAGAAGAGGTTGTGAAAGCCTCAAGGGCTTTCATCTTAGCTGAATTCAAGATCATCTGGACTAATTCCTGGAGGGCCTCTTTATTTTTCCTTCTTCCTCTCTTACGTCTGTGTTTGGCATTGTGGTTCGTCTGATGCAATCCCTTGGCCTTGATTCCCAACCCTTTGGTAGCTCCAAAACCCCTTTTCTGTCCTTTTATTTCTACATCTTTCCTTGCTAAGAACAGAAAATTAACCTTGTCCATTTCTTCTTCTAGGATGTGTTCCAACCCTTTTTGCTTCCATTGTTCCACTATTGTGTTGAGGTACATATCTTCCCACTCCAGGATATCCCTGAGTTATAGATCCTCGGTCCATATTTCACTTATATTCATTTCCGAATCTCCCTCTATGTCTTTCTCATCTTCTGGGTTGTGCAGGATGTTATCCATCATGACTATGTTAGGATCTTGGGATGCTTGTGTAGGAGTTACCAGAACATCTGCTTCAGAGTCTGGTATTTGGGGGTTTTCTGCTAACACTGTTGCTGATCCTAAAACTTCAAAGGCATTTCCAGTGCCCTTATTTGAGAGGCCTATTTTCTGCTGGTGTCTTCTATTTACTCTCTGTCTCCCGCTTGTCTGAGAAAAAACTTCATGATCCTTGACCATACTTTCCTTAGTTTTCTCTGTTTGCTTATTCAAAGGGCACTTCCTGAAGAGGTGCCCATGTTCATGAAAATTACGACAACGAAAGGGGATTTTTTCATAGTAAATGGCCTTAAAGAAATCTTCACCCCTAAATTCTAACCATAGTCCCTCATGCAAAGCACCTGAGACATCCATTTCAACACAAATACGCGCATAAGAGTTGTACCTTTTTTTCAGGGTGGTCTTCGAGGCTTGGATGAAGGTACCCAGTTTGTTGCCAATTTGTTCAAGCGCTGATGGCCTCCAGTAGTCGATGGGGAGAGAGAAGAGGCGGATCCAAACAGGGACATGCGTGAAAGTCTCATGTTATGGGGCAAAGTTAGGTTTATAGGGTCTCATGTAGAGACCTGTAGAGGCATAAAAATAGGGTCCTCCATCAAAGATCCGATCTCTGTCTTCCAGGTTGGCAAAGACCACTGTAAAGAATCCTTTGGCTCCCAGATGCAACCAGATGTCGCCCTTGGGTTTCCATTGCTGATTTATCCATAGACATAGGGCTTTTTCTGATGGCCAAAAGCCCATGAACTTACAGATCACCGCATGTATTGACATATGGTCCCTATATTCTTGCATTTCTGGATCTGTGATGATGACTCGCATATTTTCTGAGGTTTTTGGTATGAAGCATCAGTGGTCCTCCTGTTTTTTGCTTTTTGTAGCAGATCCTCACAGATCCGGGCCTTGCTGGGGTTGGGCCTCATCTTTTGTAGTTTCTTTTGTTTTTTCTCCCGCCCCCAGAGATTCCTGCTCAGGATTGAGGTTTCCATTGTCTTTTCCTTCCTATATCTTGATTCCATTCAACCATTTTTGACCTTGTATTTCCTTGGTCGTCCCGCCTGCCTTTTTATTCTTGCCTTGCTCATCTTTTCCTGTATTTTTAGATTCGGCAATCTGCACCCCTTCTAGTGGGCCTTTCCTTTCTCCATCATTGCTTATTTATAGGAAGGGGCCCCATTGGCCCCTGCTCGCCTCATGTATTGGGCCAGGACTGACCCATGTCTCCGGAGCTCTGTGAGAAGGGCCTTGCCCTCCCCCAGAGCTTGTTGCAGTGCTCAGATTGTGCACCGAACCCTTTGTCTAGTCTTGCTTGCTGCTCTCCGCCGCCTTCACCCCAGTTTCCAACTTTCTTTTACATTTATCTAAAGAAAAACTCTTACTTGCTAAGTCTTTTGGGAATTTTTTTAAAAGGGTCCAAATTTATTGTTACAATATTAATTATTATAAAAATAAATGGGGGGTTTTTGAATAGCACAAAAATTGGAAATTCACTGGAAGACCCAGTTATCTCTCATAATTTTGAAATTTCTAAAACTTTCAAAATAAAAATAGTTCAGAAAAGAGAAATTTAATGAAATTTCAGATAAGTAATATTTCTCCAAATAATAATTTACAAACTCACCTAATTGCAATTCATTTTATATCCTCTTAAATATGAAAATCCCTTTTCCTATATTAGTCATTGCTTAATTTAAAGATAAAGTAGCAGAATTTTATAGATCAACTTTTGAATGTACTAATTTGTGACAGGTAGAGCCTTTGCTGCCAACAGGCGTCCATAGCCTCGACAGGGTTACCTTTTACCTGACAATGATTCTTTGTCCCATCCAGATAAGAGTGCACTTTTTAGAGATAAATCCACAATTATATACTTATTCTCATTTTTTCTAAAATAACTTATTTTTTTACAAAAAAATTCTTTTTATCACTTAAAATCCATTGTCTTGGTGTGGTGGCCAAATAGTGAAAATTCCATTCACTGGTTGTAATTCAACTGAAAAAGCTGGCTCGTGATGAGATCCCTTGTTTTTTTATTAAAATAATCTCAAGCCATTGCCCTGTTTTGCTATACATTTTTTTTTTTCCAAAAAAAAAATCGAACCATCTATTAATCATAGAAAGTTACATAGTATATGCGAAATTCATTCCAAAAATCTACATTTCCCTCCTTATCCAGAAGAGAGATGGAGTTACTACTGATGAGTATGAGGAATCCCTCCTCCTCTCAGCCATATTCACACATGTGTAGGTTCTCAACGTCCTTTTACACCCCCTCGAGCTTCCTTTCTAGGAAATGTACGCCCGAAACATAGATTGTTTTGGTATACATTATTGGTATTGTCAGTCTTATTATTTCCCATGGA
>JAXQQM020063399.1:0-54772 GCA_034641835.2 Pinus albicaulis | reverse complement strand
GGAGTATTAATATTCATCTTGGCCTGAATGCCAGAAATCTGATTACATTGAGGATGTCTAAATCCTGATGCATCTCACTGCTAAGAATGAGGATGCAGCCAAAGCTTGCAGACTTCTTCCATGATAAGAAATCTAAAAATTCGCTTTTAGAGATTTTCCCCAACTTGAAGATACAAACAAATTTATTTAAGAGCAAGCAGTAAAACATGACAACAATAAGCTTATGGGATGGGTTCCCATGATTCTTCTTCATCTTTCATCTTGATCTCGGCAGAGAGGAGGGTAGCTTTGTTGGCTTCAATGTCCACCTCTTTATTATGAGTTCTCAGCACATGGTAGTAATTCAACTTCTGAAAAGCGTTTTCCAAACCCTTAATTCTGGATATCAGCCTTGCTAGTTTGAGATCCAAGGCTGGGGAGTTGGAAACCATTGCATTTATAATGATGTGGGAGTCACCTATAACATTAGCTTCACTTATATTTAAATCTTTGAGGATCTTGAGGCCTTGAAAGAGGGCCAAGGCCTCAGCTTGAATGCTGGATGAAAGTCCAAGCCCCCAAGCAAAGGTATGATTTTTTTCCCCAATTGGACTTACAACAACACCTCCTGCACCAGCTTTGCCCGGATTTCCCTTTGCTGCCCCATCAAAAAAGAGAGAGTGCCTTGAGTGCGATTTGAGCCAGTCTTGAAAGTCAGTTTCGGATTTCCTTGTTTGCCAGTCTTTGAGAGGAGGGACGTTTCTAACTGCTGATTGAAATTGCAAGTCAAGGGATGAACCCCAAGCAATGTCCTATTGGCTAAGATTGGAATAATCTTTTATATCAGTCAAGCACTCCTTTAAATGACATTTAATCTTGATTTCTAAGACCTTGTGATTCTGTTTAATATTTTTGAAGATTCTTCTGTTTCGTTCTAGCCAGATCTGCCAACAAATAACCTTTGGAAGGACAGCCCATGCAGATTTGATTTTCTGATTTTTAGGAGGGGGGCCAGGATATCTGATTGCCCAATTAGAAAAGAGATCAGCAGTGGAACAAGGAAGCAAAAAGTTGGGATCCAAATTGTGGATAAAGGAGAACCATATCTGCTTAGAGAAATTGCATTCAAGGATTAAATGGACTGCTGTCTCTGCATTTTCGTTGCACAACGAGCAGATGGAGGGACCATAGAACCCTTTTCTCTGCAGGATGTCATACGTTAGGATCTTGCCATGGCAGAGAAGCCAAGCAAAAAAGTCGACTTTGGGCCATGAAGGAAAACGCCAGACCCCCTGCCAAGGTGCAGGGTCAGGGGGACGTATGGCCTCTCTTCCAGCTTGTCATATCCCACGGAGACAACGTAACCTTTGGCATTCAGCCCCCAGCCTTTCATATCTCTTTTCCTCATGCGCATGGGCGCCAAGCCATGAAGGAGGTCAAGCAGCGTGGACCATTAGTGGGTCAGATGAGCCGGCACCTCAATTCATTTCCAACCTGCCTAGACAGAATTTTTCCAAAGAGAAAGATCCCACAACGAACACAACCCCTCTCTATCCATCCAGCATCGCAACACTCAAATGGAGGCTCTGTCTTCAATTGGGTCCTTATTCATAATTTTATCAGCCCAGATATTGATCTTTTTGCTGTTTCCTGGTATCCAATAGGAGTGCGCATTGATTAAGGGAGAAGCTTTAACATACAGTTTGAGAAAAGACGAATTAGGCAAATGGATTACATTGTCTAAACAGGTAGAACGAGGGCCTCTGAAATACTTTTTCCAGAGAGCCAATTGGGCCCAGCCAGGCTTGGGCACAATGATCCTCCAAATAATCTTAGCTGCCATAGCCACATTTTGCTGACAGAGGTTTTTAAAATTCAAACCACCCTCCCATAGTGGCTTGGAGATGGTTTCCCAACTGATAAGGGGAATCTTGTTTTCATTCTGTTTGCCTCCCTTCCAAAAAAACCTCCGCATGAACTCTTCCATTTTTTTTAATATGCTTTCCGGAGCGAGAAGCACAGCAAATTGAAATAGAGGAAGGCTGGAGAGCACATATTTAATAAGGACAGATTTGCCAGCAGTGTTGAGCCAGGAGAAGCTCTAGGCTTGGATCCTAGACTTGAATTTTTCAAGCTGAGGGAGCCAGTCTTTGCTTGTAGATTTCTTATGAAAAACAAGAAGGCCCAAATATTTGAAGGAGGTCCAAGTGGAGGAGGCTGCAAAACCCAAACATCTAGAAATAGCGGAGATCAATCTGGGCGAAGTGTTCCAGCTGAAGATATGACATTTGTTCTTATTTACAAAGCTGCCCGAGGCTTCACTGAAATCATCCAAAACTGCTTTAAATTTAGAGGCAGAGGAAAGAGAGGCAGCTCCCAAAAACAAAGTGTCATCCGCAAATAGGGCGTGGTTTATATTTTTGACCCCTCTTGCAATACACAGTCCATTGATATCTTGATCTTGCATCTTTTTGTCTAACAGGAAGCCAAGGACAGACGCTTGGATGACAAAAAGCAGAGGGGAAAGAGGACACCCCTGCCTTAGCCCTCTTGAAGCTTTGAAGAATTTAGTGGCTCTTCCATTTACAAGAGGAGCGATCCATGGCTCCGAGATGCATGCCCGGATCCATTTGATGAAATTTGCTCCAAAACCAAACTTGCTCATGACTTTTAAAAGAAAGCTATGATTTACTCGATCAAAAGCATTTTCTAAATCAAGTTTAATCACCATACCTTGTTCTTTTCGAAGAAGACTTGAGTGAATTTCCTCTTGAACAAGGGTGAAGTTGTCCACGATCTGCCTTCCTTGGATGAAGCCTCCTTGATTCTCCGGAATTATTTTGGGAAGAATGAGCTTCAGTCTATTTGCAATTACTTTAGTGATTAACTTGTACCTAGTATTTCATAAGGAAATCGGGCGGAATCTACTGAAGTTGTTGGCGCCTTTTTCCTTTGGTATGAGGGCTAAGAAAGCGGAGTTTGTGCTGCCTCCTATTTTCTGAGTATTTTGAGACTTCTGAACCATTTTGAGCAGATCCTTTTCAACAATCGACCAACAAACTTGAAGGAACCTGGCAGAAAAGCCATCCGGCCCAAGGGCCTTAACCAGATCCATATCAAAGAGGGCATTTTTGACTTCATCTTTGGTGACTTTGGCCTCGAGGATCTCATTCATACGAGGAGAAATTGCAGAAGGAATAATGTCTAGCAGATCTGAGTATTGGTCAGGGCCCTTATCTTCACTGTACAAGTTTTTAAAGTGAGAAAAGGCTGCTTTTTTAATGTCTTCAAAATCCTTGAAGGTGACGTTATCCTCCTTTATCTCAGAAATAGTGTTGAAGCATTTCCTGGCCTGGGCTTGTTTGTGAAAGAAAGCAGAATTCCTGTCCCCTGCTTTGAGCCAGATATTTCGAGATTTTAATCTCCAGTATTCTTCTTCAGCTAGGCAGGCCTTATGAAAACGTTGTTGCAAGTGAGCCTCTTGGTCTAACAGCTCCTCTGTGATTATAGCGTGCTCCATATGAGTTTGATGAGAGGCAAGAGAGACTTTAATGGATTTTATTTCTGTAGCCGGGTTGGACAGGGTTTTGACCCATCGTTTTAGATCGCCTTTTACCCTTCTAAGTTTTTCCTCCCAGATATAGAAGGGAGATCCATTGACAGGCTGACTCCAACAATCCTTGACTATTTGCATGAAGTCTGATTCCTTGACCCAGAGGGGACTAAATCTAAAAGGAATAGGACCCAGATCTAGATGGGCTAGGAGCTCTAGCTTTATAGGCTTATGGTCCGAGATGCTGTTAGCAAGGATGTGCATTATGGGTTCTAATCCTAGTAACAGATAGGAGCTTTGAATGAAAAATCTATCTAATCTGGAAGCAATATGACCAGGGCCCACTCTTTTGTTAGACCAAGAGAACTTACCGGAGGAGGGTTTGATATCCAGCAAGTCCCAGTCCTGCAATAGATCCTCCGCCCATTCTCTTGCCGGATCTTGGACAGCGCTGCCTCCTCTTTTTTCAGACGAGTGGAGAGTGAGATTGAGATCTCCAACAATAATTATATTTTCCAGATTTGTCAAGTCTGCTTGGTGCCTTATAGAATCCCAACATTCCTTTTTTTCCCCGACATTGACTGGAGAATATACATTGAAGAGGCAAAAGATTTCCTTAGTAGCCAGATTCTGCATTTTCAGCAGCAACCAGTGAGTATTACTAGCCTCAAAGGTGACTGCAAATTTGCTGGGGTTCCATAGAGTGCCAATCCCTCCCGATGCGCCCCGGGAAGAGATTGCTCTTGCTTCACTTTTGAACCAAAGTTTCTTGCATGCTTGCAGGAAGACTACGTCTTTCAGCTTAGTCTCCTGGACGAGAAGTATGTCTGGAGTTTCTGTTCTTATTAAGCTTCTCATGGCTTCTTCCTTAACTTTACTCCCCATACCTCTACAATTCCAGGAGATGACCTTCATTATTTATGTTTCTGGTGGGCTCCCTTGGAGCCTTGGGGCTGATTTTTCAACATCCTAGGCTTTGAGGCTAGCAATTTTTCTAAAGTTGGCTAGCTGTCCTGTAGCTTGTCTTTATAAGTCTCATGCTCTCTTTTTTCCCTGTCAATTTTACGGCCTCTTGTAGCTCTTCGTACTGAGATTTGGGATTCTCCTATTTCTCCTTCCTCTTCTGACTCGTCCATTTCCTGCTCTTCTTCCTCATCTTTTGAAGTCATACCTTTGGGATCTTCGGCACTTGTTCCTTTAAGGGAGTCTGAGGGAGTACATTTGCTTGGAGAGACAGGATTTTGGGACGCGGTCTCCTGAGTAGATTCTGACTGCTGGCTTAGTGGGTCAAATTTGTTTTCTTGTGCCCTTTTTGGAGGGGGGCGTTGAACATTAGCCTGTAGAGAGCCTTATCCAAAGGGTCCTCCATGTTTTTTCCCTTTGTGGTTGGTTTTTTCTCGTTTGACTTGGTTCCAACCCTCTTCAGTCCCTTTCTCTGGCTCTGCATTGGACGGACAGTTTCTAGCAAAATGTCCATGAACATGGCATTTCCTACATTTGAACGGCAGTTGCTCATAGTCCAAGATCTGCACATGAGACCAGCTGCCGACTTTGATTTTGATAGCCTCTGGAAGACCCACCTCTAGAACTACTTCTACGCAGATCCTGGCACAGTCGTACTGGTCCTTATTGTTTTCCCGATCTATGAATTTCTCGAGAGTGTTGCCAATGTGTTTCAAGGAACTCCAGTTCCAGCAGTGAACTGGTAGATTTGGAAGACGAACCCACACCGGGACAACCTTGGGAACATCGACAACCGGATCAAAGTCCGGAGTCCATTTGTTCAGATAGAGGCCCTGAGAACCCATGAAATACGACCCATTTTGAAAGATCAAATCTTTGTCTTCTTTGGAGGAGAATTCGAAGAGGAAGTACCCTCGCCCCAGAAAGTAAGAGGTGACATTTTCCTTGATCAGAGGAGCCCAGTTCCTGTTAACCCATTGCTCAGTAGTTTTCGGAGAAGGCCACAGACCCGTGAATTGGCCAATGAGACCACGATCAGCCAAAGATAGAGCTACTTGAATGGGAGCCTCCGGAGGCAAGGAGATCTCAGGAATTTCATCTAGCTTCTAAAAAAATTTGGATGCTTCGCTTCTTTTCTTCTGAGGCAAACCGACAAGAAGCTGGTTGAAGGCGTCGATGGCAGGAGAAGAAGGCGGATCCATAGAAGGACCCAGCGTCTCCATAGGGAAGGCCTATTATAAGATAATTTATTTTCATTAGCTACAAATTTATTACAGGTTAAATTAGGGCTACCACTGCCACAGACTCGGGGATGAGGGATCCTCCTAATGGGTGCCAATGGGACAATGATTACAGGGAAGAATGATGGAGGCGGAGTTACAAGCAGGGGTCAGGTGTAAAGAAGGGGCTCCACATGATGGGTTCAAATAGAATGGAGGTTCCATTGCAGGCGAGGAAAAAAATGGCTCTGAGGTCGATGGGGGAGAACTAAAGCACGGATAAGGTTCATCGTCAAATTCAGAAAACAAAGGCTTGACAGCCATGGTAGGAACACCTGGATCTAAGATCTCAGCACTGGATGAAGTGGAATAAGGATCAACGTTTACATCGAATTATTTTCAGGGGCATGAGGACTTAACAGCGACCCTGGCACCAAGATAAAAAACATCGTGGAAATGAGAATTTGAGGAGTGAGATCCATGACTCGAGCTCAAGGAGGGAAATTCATTGCTCAGACAAGGAATTGAGTTGGAGCATTCAGATAACACTTCAGAGCATGGGCATAATTTCTCGATGGATCAATCCTAATAAACCATAGCACAACTACATGATCCTAAGCGAGCGACCTGCATTTCGACCTTGAGTCAGACATAACTTAACTCGAAAGAGCTGAATATTTTTGAAGAGATATCGATTTTGTAATCTGTTTTCAGACCCATAAGAACTTTTTTTTACAATGGATAACTCGGCATAGTTTTTTCAATTCGAAAGTAACATTATTTAACTGCAATCCTATGGCTTATTGGTAAAAATTACAGGTCTATTTTCATGGGTAACTGTCTACAAGTTCTACAATATGATAATATTTTTCTTTAGTTGGAATCTGAATGGGTTACTAGGTTACTGCTAAAACGTCATGTAATTATTTCAAATCCTGGTTCACAATATTTTCGAAGATATGATCTTTGAAAGTTAGGGTTTTTGTAGGCTCCCGAATTTCATCTAAACGAGGTGACCTTGGGAAAATCTTCATAAATCTCTCTCTGAGCATCAGATTGGAATTTTGTAAAGAGTGGCCGAAATTAAATGTACTGTAGTTTCTTGTGTATCAATTTCAAATCTGAAGGAGGAAACAGTGACACGTGGTACGCCATACAAGTTCACTCTACTGAACTAGTCCATAATTAGGTCAATGTGGGAGATTGGGCATAAAATTGTCTTGAAGAATCCAAATCAGGTCAGACCTATGGAATTCGAAATAATATTCAGAGGCCTAATATAGGACTGAATTTTAGATATTGAAGATCCAAAATCATAGAGATAAGTTAGTTTCAATATTGAGCTCCTCAAAAGCAAGAAGAAGAAGTGTATTGTTTTTTCAAATTGCATAAGTCTTGTTTGAAAAATTTGTTTGAAGTGATTCCAAGGGAATATTGAAGCATAGATATCAGTATTGGGTTCTAAAATTCCCCCTAAAAAGAATTCAACACCCATTAAGCCCTCAAAATACTCTACTATGACTCATGAAGATGAATAAGTGCAACATGATATATCAAAATTACAAGAGAAAGTGCACCAAATTTCGCTCTCGCAAAGAGAAACAAAAAAAGAAATGGAAGATTTTAAGAAAGGCGTGGAAGCTAAGATGGACGGTTTGAAGAAGGGCATGGAAGCTAATATCGATGGTTTGAAGAAAGGCATGGAAGCTAAGATGGATGGTTTGAAGCATTGCATGGAAGACATGGAAGGTAAGATGGATGGTATAGAAGAAAAATTGAAAGACAACATGGAAGACATGATGAATGATCTAAAAGAAGACATTGAAGGTTTGACAAATTTGATACAAGAAATTTTTCCTAATCGCGAAAATATAGTAGAGGAAACTCATGATGGGAAAAAAATAAATGTTAATCAGGATTTCATAAAATCTAATGTTGGATTGAAGGCCCACCATATTCCAAAGATCGATATGAGGAATTTTGATGGAAATGATCTCGTAACATGGATACTATAGATGGAGCAATATTTTGATCTCAATAACGTGAAAAACACACAAAAGGTATGCATTGCAACTTTATATTCAGAACAAAATACATTTGTATGGTATCGATGGCCTTTCTCCCGTAAAAAAAAGTCACTTGGAAAATTTTTATGGAGGAAATGATAGCACATTATGAGGATACAAAGTGAAACACCTTCTTTAGAAAATTGATAAATCTCAAACAAAAGGTTTTAGTGGTGGAGCACATTGAGGACTTGAAAAAATTGAATATAAGGGTAAATGATATTCCAAAGGAACACAACATTGATTTCTTCACATGGACTTTAAAGGATAACATCCAACATGAGGTTCGCGTTTTGGGACCTGATTCATTGGAGAAGGCATTCAGGTTGGCAAGAAAAAATGAATCTAAAATTATGGCGACAAGGAAGCCTACCACTCACATATATAAAGATTGAAGTGTTTCTACTCCTAGACTTCCACAACCTACAAGGTTTACACCACAACAATTAGAAGAAAAAAGAGCAAAAGGGCTTTGCTACAGTTGTGATAGCAAATACACTAAAGGTCATAAGTGTGCTGAGAAGAAATTATTTTACATAGATTGTGGAGAGGAGGAAGAAAATTAACAAGAAACTTCAAAAGAAGAGCATATACACCAGGAACCAACCCTAGAGAAAGAATAAATGAGTTCGACCATATCGTGTAATGCATTGGTAGGAATTACCACTCCTCAAACTCTCAAGATAGAAGGCCATATCAAGAAGAAAAAGTTAATGGTGTTGATTGATTCGGGGAGTACCCATAATTTTATTCATTGTGAGGTAGCCAAGGAATTGAATTTCTTCCTATACCCAGCACCAGAATGTCAAGTGATGGTTGCAAATGGAGGAACTATAGATTGCTCCGGAAAATGCCATAATATTGAATATTCCAATGCTTTCCATTCCAATGGCAGGTGTTGATGTTGTACTAGGAGCACAATGGTTGCAATATTTGGGGATGGTAGCTTTTAATTTTCAAGAAATTTTCTTGAAGTTTTTTTCGGAAGGAAAGGAAGTTGAATTATGGGGTATCGCAGGGAATCCAGGAAAGATAATAAGCTCTAATGTCATGACAAATATTTTGAATAAATAACAATGAAGCATAATTGCACAATTATTCTCACTAGAAGTTCGAACATCAAAATCCTCTATTTCTCCAAATCTCCAAAAAGCCTTAGAAAATCATTCCACGGTGTTTGAAACTCCCAAAGGACTTCTACAAATTCGTTATCATGATCATGCTATTCATTTGATTCCAAGAAGTGTTCCTCCAAACATCAGGCCTTACAGATATCCTTATGTCCAAAAGAGCAAGATTAAACGTATGATTGCAGAAATGTTAGAGGCTGGTATAATTCCACCTAGTCAAAGTTCTTTCTCTGCTCCAGTAATATTGGTGCACAAGAAGGATGGACCATGGTGCATGTGTCTGGATTATAGAAGCTCAATAAGCTCACCATTAAAGTACATTTCCCATTCCTGTGATTGATGAATTATTCAATGAAATACATGGAGAAATTTATTTTACCAAGTTGGATCGTCGTTCAGGATATCATCAAATTATAATCAAGACTGAAGATACTCCGAAAATAGCATTTCGAACTCATGAGGGTCATTATGAATTTTTGGTCATGCCTTTTGGCCTTACCAATGCAGCTTCAACATTTCAAGGGTTGATGAATTCCATTTTCAAACCCTTCCTTAGAAAATTTGTCTTATTATTTTTTGATGATATACTAATCTACAACAGGTCATGGAAGGATCATGTTCAACATGTTCACAGGGTTCTCAAACTATTGGACGAGAAACAATTATATGCAAAAACCTCCAAATGTTTCTTTGGAGTACAAGAGCTGGAATATCTGGATCATATTGTATATCAGGAGGGTTTTAAGGTAGACCCTAACAAAATTAAATCCATTAAGGAATGGAAATTCCCCACAACCATAAAGCAGTTGCGAGGATTTCTCAGGTTAACGGGGTATTGTCGCAATTTTGTTAAGAATTGTTGGAGAATAGCAGCACCTCTAATAACATTATTGAAGAAAGATGCATTTTAATAGACTCTTGAATCAACTAAGGCCTTTGAGCATATTAAAGAGGCAATGTGTCTAGCACCAGTCTTAGCTACGCCAAACTTCACAAAAAGCTTTATTGTGGAATGTGATGCCTCAGGAAATGAAATTGGTGCAGTTTTAATGCAAGAAGGAAGACCCATTGATTTTGAAAGTCATCCAATCAAGGGAAAGTATTTACAGAAAGCTATTTATGACAAGGAAATTTTGGCAATACTACATGCACTAAATAAATGGCAACCTTACCTAATGGGAAGACACTTCAAGGTAAAAACTGATCATGATAGACTTAAATATTTTTTGGAACAAAGACTATCTTCAGAAGAGCAGGAAAAATGGGTCACAAAGATGTCAGGTTATGACTTTGAAATCATATACAAAAAAAGGAAGCTAAATTTTTCTGCATATGCACTCTTGAGAAAGGATGAAGAGGTGGAAGCGTTGCTATGTTCCATTTCTATAATCCAACCAGATTGGATAACCGAACCAAGGGATGAATGGAAGAAGGACAAAGAAGTGTGGACACTCATTCAAAAGTTGCAGCAATATCCTAGTACATCTAATACATTTAGCTGGACAAACGATTCCTTATGGTACAAATATCGCTTATATCTTTGTAATAATTCCCAACTAGAATAAAATATTTTTTTGGAATTGCACACATCTCCCTTAGGAGGACACTCAGTATTTTTGAAAACTTAACACAAGGTGAAGAGAGATTTTTTTTGGGATGGCCTTAAATCTGATATTCAAAAGTTTGTGGTGGAATGTTTGGTTTTCGAGAATAATAAATTTGAGACAATTAAGACCCCGGGTCTTCTACAACCTTTATCCATTCCAATTCAATGTTGGGAGGAGATTTCAATGGATTTTATCAGAGGTTTACCTAAGTCCGAATGAAAGAGTGTCATTATGGTGGTAGTTGATATACTTACCAAGTATGCACACTTTTGTGCATTATCTCATTAATTTAAAGAAAGTACAGTTGCTACTGCATTTATGGAAACAATTCAAAAGCTACATGGAAACCCAAAGATTATTGTAAGTGATAGAGATCTCATTTTTACTGGAAATTTTTGGACAGAATTATTTTCTTGTTTGGGTACTCAACTAGCTCATAGCTCATCTTATCATCCTCAATCCTATGGGAAAAATGACATAGTGAACAAATTTTTGGAAGGATATCTTCGTTGTTTTGTATATTATAAACAAACACAGTGGGTCAAGTGGTTACCTCTAGCTGAATGGTGGTATAACACTTCCTTCCATATTGCAGCAAAAATGACCCCATTTATGGCACTTTACGAATATCATCCACCGTCCATCACATCATATTTAAGAGAAAATTATATGGTTGAAGCATTGGAAGATCACATCGAGCATCAAAAACAAGTTCTCCAACTCTTAAAGGATAACCTAAATTTGCCACAAAATCGAATGAAACAACAAGCAGATCAACATCGCAACCAGAGAAGTTTTGATGTAGGAGATTGGGTATTTTTACGGCTACAACCATACAAACAAATGTCCCTCAAGCAAGCTAAGAAGGATAATAAATTATCGCCAAAGTACTGTGCTCCTTACAACGTGTTGCAAAATATTGGGACTATGGCATACAAATTGGAGCTTCTTGCTTGTTCTTGAGTGCATCTAGCTTTCCATGTTTCATTCTTAAATAAGGTTATAGGTGACAAACTTCCATTTCAAACAATATTTCCAGAACTTTGCGAGGAAGGAAAAAATCATATTGGAACCTGAAGCAGTCATAGAAATAAGAACTAGACGGCTACAAAATCGATCAATTTCAAAGTATTTCATCAAGTGGAAGAACTTACCAATTGAAGATTCAACATTGGAGGATGAAAATTTTATACAAAAGCATCCAGCGCTACTCAAGCGTTGAGGAAATTTTTTTTTTTAAGGGGAGTGGTATGCTAGGTCCCGATATTACTAGTGTAGTCCCTTATTGTTGTTAGTGTAGCCCCCTTATTGTTATTGTTGTACCCCTGTAACCCCCATATTGTTATTATTGTGCCCTGACATTATTATTGTTAGGTCGGCTAGGATTATATTGTGACCCCATGGACTGCTATATATAGAAAGGAGGTTTTTTCATTTGTATCATGCAAGAATTGTTCATTTATTTAATGTAAAGGAGGTTCCCCCCTCAAAGTGGCTTATTTTTAAGGCGTTGATATCTATTTTCTTCTATTTTTGGACTTGGTTTCATAACAGAGGATAAGACTCCACATGAGTTATGCACTGGTAAGAAACTCTCTCTTTCACATCTGAGGGTATTTGGATGTGATGCATATGTACATTTTCCAAAGGAGAAAATGACCAAGTTGGATAATAAATTTGAAAGGTGCATCTTTATTGGGTATAAGGATCGTTTAAAAGGTTGCAAGATCTGGAACCCAAAAATAAGAAAGGTTGTGTACAACCGAGATTTGGTGTTTAGAGAGGTGAAAGATGTTGTTAGACATGAATTCATACCAAAGGAACCTCAGAAGATAGAGTTTGAGCTAAAGGAGGATGAATCAGACTCTATAACAGAAGAAGATTCAGAAAGAACTATTAGGGAGGCAATGGATTCAGAGGATGGAAAACTCTAGAAGGAGGCCATGGTTGATGAAATGGCATCCTTGCACAAAAATGAGGCATGGGATCTGGTGGAGTTGTCGGCTGGAAGGAAGCCCATCGGAAGCAAATGGGTCTTTAAGAAGAATATGAATTTAGAAGGTAAGGTGGAGAAATACAAAGCTCGGTTGGTAGCAAAAGGTTATTCCCGGGTGTCGGGAATTGATTTTGGTGATATTTTTTCTCCTATTGCAAAGGATACTTCTATTAGACTACTTTTATCTGTTGCTAATGCATTTGATTTTGAGGTAGAACAGATTGAATTGAAGACAAAATTTCTTTGCGGGGATCTGGAAGAGGGGATCTACATGAAGCAACTTGAAGGCTTTGCGATGAAGTGTAAGAAAGAACTGGTATGTAGGTTAAAAAAGTCTCTGTATGGGTTAAAACAATCACCAAGGATGTGGTATCAGAAATTTGATACCTATATCTAGGGACTTAGCTTCACCAGAAGTAAAGAGGATCACTGTGTGTATTTTAAATTAATTGGTGACCATGTTATTTATTTGGTCTTGTATGTGGATGATATGTTGCTGATTGGAAATGAGAAATAAATTATCCAGGATTTGAAGACCCAATTGTTCTCCAAATTTGACATGAAGGATCTTGGTGATGCAAAATATATTTTGGGCATGGAAATTAAGAGAGATCGAAAAAAGAGGAAGCTCTGGTTAAACCAGAGGAAGTATATTGAGATAATATAGCAGAGGTTCAATATGAAGGAGAGTAAATTGGTGAAGGTTCCTATTCCTGTAAGTGTAATTCTATCTGCTGAACAATGTCCCAAGACACAAGAAGAGGATTAGAATATGTCCCGTGTTCCATATGCAAGTGCAGTGGGTAGCCTGATGTATGCAATGGTCTGTACCAGACCAGAAATTGCACATGAAGTGGGAGTATTGAGTAGGTTTATGTCAAAACCAGGGAAGGAGCATTGGACAGTAGTGAAGTGGGTTTTCATATATTTGCATGGCACTAGTGATTATGGTTTTTGCTACCATGGAAGACCTGAATTGGACAGAGTTTTGGACATCCGAGATTTTGTTGGTGCAAACTAGGCTGGAGATCTGGACCGAAGAAGATCTACAAGTGGTTATGTGTTTAGCTTATTTGGAGGTGCACTCAGTTGGATGAGTAAAAGATAGTTTGTAGTAGCTCTTTCAAACACAGAGGCAGAATACATGACAGCCACTCGTGCAAGCAAGGAAGGATTTCGGTTGCATAGATTGTTGAGAAAATCGTGAAGATGATGGAGCTTAGTGAAATGAAGTCGCCTTCACTAAGTGAGCCCGCAGGCAAATTTTGGCGCAAAGTCTATTTTTAGACTATGTCTATTTTTAGACATATGGAGCATGGTCCAGGGGTTGCAGTATGTTATTCTTGGAGTATTGGTCATGTTGGTAAAAATAGATGGACCTCTATTTTTTGACCTATAGGTCGATGTCTATTTTTAGACTGCCTATCCTAAAAATAGGGAAGTTAAATATTATTTACCCTTAATAATATTTGGACTATAAACTTCAGTTTACTCTCTTGGAGCACTTCAGTTCGAGCCTTGGAAGTGGCTCATGCATCTGACAGAGGAATTACGCTATTCCAAAGGGTTTGGTGAGCACATGCATGGTTGACTTCAGTTAGGACTTCAGTGGCAGAAGTTTGGTGGAGTTAATGAGACAGCTAGTGGAGTTGTGTTTTGTTTATTTTAGTTGAACTAGTTGAGATTAGTTTAACTAGCTAATCAATTAGTTATGAGTGGAGTGAATTAAATATTATTTAATTCATTAATTAGTAACTCATTGTTCAACTCAAGAACACATCAGTTCACTACAGTGCATGATCAGTTCAGTGGAGACCAGTGAAAGAGGTAGATGAAAGGGTGGAGTTAGCTATCAGTGGCGACATCAGTTGTACATGAGATTTGCACCACACTTGGAGGAATTGCCCATGATGATTGCGCTGTCAAGCCAAGGAGATTCGAACCTTGGATCTCTATTTAGACAGGCCATGATTTCGCAATAGAGGCAAGGCAATTAGTGGTGAGTTTTGAACCGATGGCACATATTCGAAAACCAAGCTAGTTTGTGTGTAACTTCATGAGAAAGTACTGAGTACTTGTGAGGAGTATTGTACTGATTTTGTTACATGATTTCTCCATTATAATATACACAATAGCTGCGGGGTTTTCAGCTCTAAGCTTTCCCCATACATACTGTGTTAATGTGTATGATGATTTGATGTGTTATCGCTTGATTTTATTTCCGCATGTTTGATGATCTGAGTGGAAGAGATTATGTGTTGCATATAAATTTGAATTGTATGTGATAAAGATAGTCTCGGTGGATAATTAATCATTATTCAGCAAATTTCTACATAGATTATGTTCAAGTATGGGGTTGGTGCAACGAGCTATAAGGATAGACTGTGATAGCCAAAGTGAAGGGTGTTGCTGGTAAATGTGGACACTTTGAAGAATGTTGCAGATGCATTGACGAAGTATGTGAACACTCATAATTTCTCTTGGTGTAGAGAAAAAATGAGTGTTGCATATATGGACTAATGACTAAGCTCTTTAGTGGCCCCCTGCGGAAAGAAAACAACAAGTCGGAGAATGTTGGGTATGTGTTATATTGTTTCTATGATTAGTCGCATGCATGGGGGGGTCACAATGATGGTGAGAGACCCCCCTGTACATTGGATTGGGCGCAGCAGGGGCTCATAAGGGGGCGACAACCCCCCCTATCTAGGGGATCGCATAGGGTGGGTAGGCCCCCATGCGGGTTCTGGGGTAGCACCCCGAGAAAAATGTTTTGGACCGTATTTTTTGGTGGGCGGACTCGCCCATGGTCTGGTGCATAGGTTTGCACATGGTTTTGGGGCATGATGTTTTTCGGCCCCTAGTATTTTGTAGATCAGGTCAAGGGAACTACGATTATGTTCTAATCTATGGTTAATAGATTGGGGTTTATGAATGCTTTGGCATGTATATATATGTGTTGTAACACTAAAAGAACATAATGAAAAATCAAGCTAGTAGTCCTGATTTGGGATCTAGGGGAAAATCTCTATGTATATATGTTTTATGTTTTATTCTCTCGCTATTGTTTATTTTATGTTTTAAAGATTCGTTTGCAGATAATTTCTGTATAGGGTTAAAACCTACACTATTCCAAGAATATCTTGAATTGGTGTTTATGAATTGAGTCTTGTAGTTTGGTTTACTGATAATAGAAGTATAGTGTCTTTATGTTTTTCCACGCAGTGTTGATTGATATTTGTTGAAGGTTGTGTATTAGGATCATTGTTGGAGAAAACCTTATGAGATAGCTCTAGTATAGGTTTCATTTCAGTATCATGATTTATGATTTAATCCTCTACATTTTTATTTTCATTATTTGATTTTATGGAGCTAAGAAGTAGAACTAGAATATTCCATTCTTCAAATATAACTTGCTAGTGAATACATGAATGTTGTCTTGAGAAATGAAACATTGTATTCTATAGTTGAGCCAAGGGATTTAATATAAAGACAAATGAGACACACTTTAGGCCTAAGCATGTTTTATTTCAGTTTCCATAGATATATCCATTTCTTTACATTTGTAGTGTTAGTTTTAAATATGAGTTGAAACCCCCTTTTTAAATTAGAATAGACATAAATTATTTTATTTTCTTTAAAATGTAGAATATTTATTACACATATTGTGTTTACATCTCATATTCTTATGTCACAAATTGACTTGTGAAGAGTCTTATTTGTGACATTAAAGTAGCCTGACACTATATATCGGCAACAAGGCTTCTATTTTAGATATGAAATTTATTGTTATTGTTAATAGGAAGATAGATTGAAAAATGTTATATTACTAAGATAGCTTTAATTGAGACAGTATACAATGCCAAATATGTCATTACTATTCTATCGATCTGGATTCCATTGTGGCATACTAGTAGAAATAGCCATTTTTTTATGCGATACATTCTCCTAATTAATAGAAAGATACTTGATCAATAAAAAATAAAAATAAAGGAGATCCAAAGATTGAAGAAAATTTCAAAAATAAAAAACTAAATATAGAAAATAACATGCAAGTTTACAATATATATTTCAACTATAAGATAACTTTTTAGTTTCTATTCCCTATGACATATCATAATTATTTCATACAATCAAATTCATTTCTAAAATAATGTTACTTTGAAATAATTCATTTAAATTAATTCCACAACATACTTATAAATGAATAAAAGAATACAAGGATGAATAATACAATTAGCTAGCATGAATGTGAAAAAGTGTTGGATGATTATATATCAATTTATAAAATAATATATGATCACTGCTACACTACAATGTAGCTTAGCCATTAAAGAATGGAGCTATTTAGCATAAAGTTAAAAACATCAAACTCATAGTTTCACATAACCCTTGATGAAGATTACAACGTAGCTTAGCCATTAATGAATGGAGCTATTTAGCATAAAGTTACAAACATCAAACTCATAGTTTCACATTACCATTGAATGCTTTCAGAAGCCAACATAATCCTCGATCAACATAGGAATGTGATAAAGTTTTTAATGAATGTTACAATGCGATATCATGTTTAATTAATGTTAGAATTTGAAGAAACCTTAATGAAGGATGTATAATCCTAAAAAAGAAAGACTACCATTACACATACCCCTTGATGAAGATTACAATGTAGCTTAGCCATTAATGAATGGATCTATTTAGCATAAAGTTACAAACATCAAACTCACAGTTTCACATTACCATTGAATACTTTCAGAAGCCAACATAATCCTCGATCAACATAGGAATGTGATAAATTTAAAACATATCAATTTCATATTTATATTTATAAATAAATTCAATTCAATTTTATGTTTATAATTAGTTGTATTTCATATCCTATATTTATGTTTACAATAAAACTTAGCTATTAATTAACGTGGCTATTTAAAATAGTTATTAAAGATGAATTCACAATTTGGTGTAAAAATTAAAGAATTTCATAATCTAACATAGTCTTCAATGAACATTGAAAATGAAAGTAGCTATTTAATATTAAGTTAACAAATGTGAATTCACAATTTGATACAACCATTGAAGAGTGTCATAAATTAACATAATCTTCAATAGAAACTAGAATATGACAAAATTGTTAATAAACATCACTTTGCGACATCACAGTTCATAAATATACAATTTGAAAAAACTTTTAATGAATGATATAATGACAAATAAAAATTTTGTGAACATTTAAATGCACACATACATTGATACAACAACATTTTTATAAAAACAATATAAAAATATATTATATAAGTTGTTGATAAACCTTATAATCTAACATCACATTGTCATAATCCAAAAAAACTCTTTCATGAGTCATGACAGCACACCAAAATGAGAACAAAATCATTTTTGAACCATCATTGTGATGATATATTTGATGAACCTACAATACCACATAATCATCAATATTATAAGGTTAATCTCAAAATCTAAAATAACCATTAACAAATTTTACAATCCAACAAAATACATGATGATTGTATAATAATTTCGAAAAAGATAAATGCTTTTGCTTTCAAATATAAATTTTTATTTTACAATAATAATAGTTTAATATAATATTATATTAATATAATAATTATCTAATATATTTAGATAAATATAATATCACTATAATATATGGCTATTTTATATTTAAGAATATTTAAATTAATATTTATCACTATAATATATGGCTATTTTATATTTAAGAATATTTAAATTAATATTTTATTAAATTATATTTAGATAATCTATTAGTTAATTTATTTAAAAGGTCAAAAGAAATCAATGCAAAGTATTAGTTTGGGTCATCTTAATTCCAAACTTCTCTGTCTAAATTTTCAATAAATCCCAATTTGAAATAACCCTCAGTCGATACTTATGTCATATCAACCAATAATAAAAATAAAGAAAAAAACACATATCGACTGTCGGGCCAGACGTAATCGCTGCTTTAACGATTTGCATCCATGGTTTAATTTATTTATATATACTACTTTTTAAGATATGTAGTCATATTAATCTTAATATCCTATCCCATATCCATTTGACTTACAGAAGCCGATCGGTTCATTAGAGATGGCTGCTTTAACGATCTCCATCACCGGGGCGTCTATGGTATCCATCTTGGGGACTGCTATAGTGCCCTCTCAGGGAAACGAACAACATTTCATCCGTTTGTTTTGGTTCCAGCTTTGTGTTCAGTTACATATCGATCAAAAAAACATTTATATAATATAAATATTACATTGACAGCCAGTTTCCATATCTCTAGGATGGTTGAAAATCGAATTGTTTTTATTGTGATTTTTTGAAAAATTTTAGATTTTTTTTTTTTAATTTAATTTATTGTTTAGATTTAATTTACTCAAAAGAAAAGTTTATTGAAATCAGAAAGTTTGATAGATAAATTAATTTAAATGTTTTAACCGTTTTCGGTCATTAAAAAAAAAAAAAAGAAAAAGAAAGAAAAAGCGCTGGCATAAATCGCATTAAAAACAACTCCATTAAAAATTGACATAAAGTTATTAATTTTCAGGATATTGGTTGTCTTAATAAAACCACCTTTATATTTATATAAAAAGAAGGGCAAGAATCCACATTTACTGCCGAACTACAGGAGATCAAACAAAATAAATAGAGAAGGGCGCTGAAAAAGTGGTAAACCTGCTGTATGAATGCTCCTTTCCCAATATCAACTGAGGCATAATATAAGAGATACAGTTATCTGTTAGAAAACAATCAATGAAGCCAGAGGAAAATTACTCATAAAATACTGTCAGACGGGCATTCACAAAGTGTTAAGGCTGCTTAGTGTTTACCGGGGTAACGACTTTCTGAGGGAGTTATGAGATTCCATGTGAAGAGCGTGACGATGAGCACACCTAGAGTCATTATATGTCCCAAATTTCGATCCATAAAAGGCCTGTCTTGAGAGAAGAGGCAGTAGCAGCAATATGTCGGAAAACTGTTGAAAGAAAGAAGCAGCAGCAGTAGTATGCGGAAGAAGTAGGGACTTGACTAAATGAATGATGGAGTTGAGTAAGCCGACCGAGGAGGCATATTTATGAGCAGGGCAATTTGTCTACCTTGGTCTGTTGTGGGTAACTTTTCATTTCTCAGAAGCTGCGCTCAAACTTTTTTGGCGCGTCAACAAGGCGACTTTGTTATTGCGACTTTTCGTTGCTCGGAAGCTGAATGCAAATTCCAAGATGCGTTCAAAGTCGTGGGCGTACGGAGTCAGCGTGTGATCTTTGAAATCTGCCTGCCAGTTGGCATATCAATCAGACCCGTCGCTTTTGACCTCCGGCTCGCACTTAAATGGTGCAGTCAACGTGGCACCATTCAACCTTACCTCGTTCATTTTGGTGGCCAATGCCAAAGACTCCAGTTGATTTCGCGTGCCTAGGCGTTTCTGCCGAAGAGTACTCGAAAATCGTTATATTGCGAAGATTGTCAAAATCAACAGCGCGTAGTCTAAAAAGGGGTAAATTGGCGGTCAAAATAATCGTTTTTTTTTTTGGTAAGATTTCAATAAAATGTGTATGTTTTAGGGAAATTTTAAGCATAGTGATCAAGCTTCAAATTTGAGGTGTTTATGTTGAAAGGTAACTGAGAATTCTAATCAGTCACGATAATTTAGGAATTAGTTTCTATTTCTCAGGGTATGGTTCTAACTTCCCTACATCTATGTATGTTATATAATAGTTGAGTTGTATTGAGAATGTAGAGCGTTCTGCAGAGCCAAACTCTCCTGGTTCAAACTCTCTTTCGTAGAGCTGACCAGTGAGTTTTTTATTTATTAATTCAAACATCATATTTTATCATGGTATCAGAGCTCCACGGTCGAATCATAGCCAGAGTGTTGTGATCCCTACGAGTATCCAGGTAGCAGAGGAGAAGCCCCTGATGACTGAGTGAAATTTTTTTTCTTCCAGGTAATTGATCCGATCAACGCGTATTTTTTAGGAACAATCGCGTCGATCGTCGCAATTCCTGCAGTAACAATCGCGCCGATAGTGTGGATTTGAGCAGAACAAAGGTGCCCATAAAGGAAAGTCTTACTGGGTTTTATTTTCGACGCGATTGTCGCGGAAATTGGGTCAATTAGTGCACCGAGGAGATCTAAAACAGATCTGTGCTAGTGTTTGACCACTGATGAAGGAAGAAATCCAATGAAAGTTCGCCAATGAAGGAAGAGATCTGAAGCAGATCTTGATGGTGCAGAGGAGTCGAGAGCCTGTAGCACAGCGTGCAAAGCAACCTACTGGATTGATCACAGATCAGGTAGATCTGTATCGTGATATTGATTTCTGTAAGGATCTAGGGTAGATCCATCATTTTTTTTTCCTGTCAATTACTTGAAGTCTTTTTTGAATTATCAAGATGAATAATCAAATAATCGAAACATAGTTGAACGAGAGCAACAAGCTTGATGGTTTCGATTACTCTAATTGGAAGTTTAAGATGCAGACTGTGTTAGAAGTGCAAAGTTCTTGGACGATTGCAAATGGGGATGAGCTGAAGCTAGCAGCAAGAGCCGGTTCACCCACAACAACTCAAGACTGGGAGAAGAGAGAAGGCAAAGCAAAGACGTTGCTGAAGATGCTAGTGAAAGACTACATCATACCACATATCAAAGAATGCAAATCAGCAAGTGAAATTTGGACGGTATTGAAGGATTTGTATGACATCAGGAATACAAATCATCCTTTGTTCTTGAAGAGCGAGATTCTATCCATAAAGATGGAGGAGAATGAAACAATTTCTTCTTTCATATCGTGGATCAAAGATCTGAAGAACAAATTCGCAGATATCAGTGAAATAGTAGCAAACGCAGATTTGGTTATGATTACCATGAATGGTATGACTGATGATTACCAAATTTTCATCACTGGGATAAGTGCGAGAGAGAAAATCCCAAATTTTGAAGAACTGACAAGAATACTAATGCAAGAAGAAGAAAGAAGATTGACTCTAAAACCCCAGAGTGTAGATCTTGCGTTAATGGAAAAGAAGAAATTCTTCAAAGCAAAAGGAAATCCATCACAAGAAAATGGAAGAAATCCACAGAAAAGACCGATTTAAGCTCAAGGTATATATCCAAATAGAAACGACTCTGTAGTAAACAAATTTTATTACGGAAAAATCGTTCATATGGCTAAGGAGTCCAGGAAAAAGAAATTTCATGACGAACAACAGAGACATAAAAGACATGCAGGTCATTTCGCAAATGATGACCATGTTAAGGACTTCATATTTTTCATGGCAGATTTTGATGACAACGTCGAAGCAGACATCTGGTATGTGGATTCGGGAGCATCCACACATATGACAGGAAACAAACAATGGTTCGAATATTTTAAAGAAATCAACAACGAAGCACAAATCTACCTTGGCAATGATAGAGGTTATCAGATCAAAGGGTACGGGAACATTCCTGTTATTTTGTTTGATGGTAATATCAGACATATCCATAATGTAATGTATGTACTTGAAGTTACAAAGAATCTAATCTCTGTATCCATGATTACAGATTAGAATCTCAAGGTAGAATTCTTTAAATCTAATTTTTATATTAAATATTTGTTGGATGGTATGAAGACTATTGCTTCAGGAATTCGAATAGGAGGTCTGTACAAATTGAATGTGAGGACAACACCATATCGAGCTTTGACAACATCAAGTTTGACTACAAAATAGCTATGGCACCAAAGACTTGGTCACATAACCTTCAACGATTTGTTGTTACTTCATAAAAAGGAAATGGTAAGAGGTCTTCCTACATTAAAACAAGTGCATAATGATCGTGATGGTTTTGTGTTAGGAAATATGCATAGAGAAGAATTCCCTGCTCGAGTAGAAAAGAAAAAGAGGGATATACTTGAATTAGTGCACACCGACCTATGTGGACCTATGCAAACAAAATCATTAGGAGGTGCACTATATTTTCTATTGTTTTTTGATGGCTGCATAAAGTTTTCTTGGGTATATTTTATGAGTAAGAAAAATCACACATTTGAATACTTTTAGCAGTTCAGATATATGATAGAAAAGCAAACAAAGAAGCACATAAAAATTCTCCGCTTCGATCAAGGGGGAGAATACAAGAAGGATGAACTTACCAAGTATTGTAAAGACCATGGAATATTACAACAATTCATAGTACCCCATACTCCTCAACAGAATGGAGTAGCAAAAGGAAAGAACAGAACATTGGTGGAGTGTGCTAGGAGCATGTTGAAAGATAAGGATATTTCGAATGGTTTTTGGGCTGAAGCATTGAATACTGCAGTTTATTTGAAAAATTGGAGTCCTACAAGAAGTCTCCATTTTAAAATTCCTTTTGAAGCATTATATGGATTCAAGCCTGTAGTAAAACATTTGAGAGTATTTGGGTCTAAAGCATTTTCCCACATTCCAAAGGAAGACAGAAGAAAACTAGATTCAAAAGCCATCAGATGTACCTTTGTAGGTTATTGTTCACAATTTAAAGCTTATAGATTGTTTAATCCTTCTACTCACAAGAATTTTGTTAGTAGAGATGTCATGTAACATGAGCAGGTTTATGACGAATATTATAAAAGTAATGAGGAATGGGATATTCCATTTTTGGTGGAAGGAAGTGAAGAAACAAGTAACAACCATGAGAAGCAGAAAAAGACAAAAGAAAAAAGTTTAGATACAGTAATTGAGTTGAGTCCCGAAAAGGAAATTCAAAATAGGTTGGAAGCCACACCAACGCTCAAAAGATCAAGTAGGAAGACTCAATTCCCTGCTAGATATAGGTAAAAATTTGCCTTTATAACTAGTATGATGAATGTTGTTGAACCTTCTAGTTATAGAGAATCAAATCAATGTAGTGAATGGAAAGAAGCTATGGAACAGGAATATGAATTTATTCTCAAAAACAACACTTCGGAGCTAGTTGAACTACCCGAAGGGGAACAACCATAGGTTGTAAATGGTTGTATAAACCCAAGATTAATGCGGACGGAAGCATAGATAAATTAAAATCCAGATTGGTAGCAAAAGGGTATTCACAAAAATAAGGTATTGATTATGAGGAAACCTTCACCCCCGTAGCTAAACTAAATACTATCAGAATGATGATTTCTTTAGCTACTAGAAAACACTGGATGATTCACCAACTAGATGTAAAGTTTGCATTTTTAAATGGGGAGTTGAAAGAGGAGGTTTACTTAGAAAAACCTAAGGGGTTTTTCTAGAAAGGAAAAGAACATTTAGTCTGCATATTAAAGAAAACTTTATATGGATTGAAACAAGCACCCAAGTCATGGTATGAAAATATAGATTCATTTTTTATGCAACAGAGTTACAATAGAAGTAAAGACGACCCTAAAATGTATATTGTGAAAGATTAAAATGGGCGTATAGCGTTGATTTCTTTGTATGTAGATGATCTAATTATTACAGGTGATGCAGTTGATCTAATCAAAGAAATCAAGCAGCAAATGTTACAAATGTTCGAAATGAAAGACCTTGGTGAACTAAGATATTGTTTGTTCCTTGAGATCTGGAGAGATTTAGGAAAAAAATTTCTATCCCAGGGTATAATTATGTCAGAGGTCTACTGGAAAGATTCAGGATGGATCATGTAAGGCAGCAGTAGTGCCATTACAACAGAACATTAAAATTCAAAGTGAGTATGGCTCTAAAGAGGCAGATGCGACACTTTATTGACAGTTGGTTGGGAGTCTAATATACTTAACCACTACCAGACCAAATTTGGTTTATGCAGTTAGTGTTCTAAGTCAATTCATGTCCAAACCACTTGAGAGTCACTGGATTGTAGCAAAAGGCATTCTAAGGTATCTACAAGGAACTGTAAATTATGGTATTATTTATACTAATTCTTCTGATGTTAGATTGACAGGGTTTACAGATTCCGACTAGGCTGGAAATGTAGATGACCGAATATCCATAACAGGTTATGCATTCAGCATTGGATCCAGGGTGATTGGATGGAGTAGTAAGAAACATAACACAGTTTCCTTGTCCTCAGCGGAAGCAGAGTATCAATCCATGTGCGCAGCAACATGTGAGGCAGTTTGGTTGCGAAGACTTCTCTAGGATGTTGGGGACGAAGAAAAAGATGCAAAAATTATCAGATGCGACAACCAGAGCTCAATCACACTTGCTAATAATCTGGTGTTTCACAAGAACACTAAACACATCGATGCACAATTCCACTTTGTGAGGGAGAAAGTTCAATCTAAAGAAATCCATCTTGTATATTGTAAAACATGTGATAATGTTGCTCACATTTTCACTAAGCCGCTTGGAAAATTAAGTTTCAAATGTTTAGGGAGATGTTAGGCATATTTGTGAACCCATTCTCCATTAAGGGGGAGTGTTTAAAGATAATGGAGCATCTTTAATTAGTGAGAGTTGGTCCATGACACCTTAGGATAGGAATTAGTTTCTATTTCTTAAGGTATGGTTCAAACTTCCTTACATCTGTGTATGCTATATAATGGTTGACTTGTATTAAGAATGTAGAGCGTTCTGCAGAGCCAAACTCTCTTGGTTCAGAATCGCTTTCGTAGAGCTGACCTATGAGTTTTTTATTTATTAATTCAAACATCATATTTGATCATTTTAGAAGTTTTTGATGATGCTGAATCTATTTCAACCATCAAAAACATGATTCAAACACTCTTACTATCATATTATTTTTTTTAGATATTAGATTCCAGTCTTTAAACGAATTTACTTTATTAACATCTCTAGACCAATTTACTCAATTAGTAGACCATTTCAATGAAATAGAAGGAAAAATGTTAAACACAATTTCTCACCTCCAAGTATCGTGTTTCTTATATGGTCCAATTTACACGGTTAGTAGACCATTTCGATGAACTAGAAGGAAAAATGTTAAATGCAATTTATCGCCTCCAAGTATAGCATTTCTTATATTTTTAATGCGTACAATGAGAAATTATAAACCATCGTAAATTATTTCACCCCTCAATGCATAGGGTGATCCGCTAATCTCCATGGGCATGCACATTGATCACTAAATCCTTGTGGGTGTACACATTTTTACATGTCTACTTAATATGTTCAATTTATATGAGTCTAGATCCATTTTAACTCTGGATCTATCAAACACTGAAAGATCTATTTTAATTTTGATCTAATATGTAGTTAAGATGCATCTAGGCTAGTTTAATTATTATTATTATTATTATTATTTAGTTTAATTTTTATTTTTATATACTTTCACTAAGTCAAAATGTTTTAATTAATAATTTTATTTTTATGTAATTTGACAAGATCAAAATGTTTAGATAACATAATATAACTGGACATTACAACAACTCTTCCATAGTGGGATGGCTCTTGGCCGAAAAATGTAATAAAATAAAATTATATATATATATATATATATATATATATATATATATATATATATGATTGTGAAATGAGAGATCGATTTTGGGCATGGGGTATTGATGAGCCAATATCCATAGTTAAAAAACTTATTATATTGTAAGTATTAATATTTTTTGTGCTTATTAATAAAATTTAAATCTAGTTAAAAAATTATTATTTTAATTTATATGGTAAAATGGATCTTAGTTTTTAGCTACTATTTATATCTTATATGCTTTCATGTGATAGAGGTGTAGATATATCTATAAAGTAACTATAATATTTTTTCTTTAAAATTTTATAAAAAGAATGTTATAAAGTTAAATTGAAATAAAATATTTTGAGTGTGAAATGAGAGATGGTTTTTGGCACGTTGTATTGATGAGCCATGATATTGACTATTGTAACAAATCATATTTACAAATTAATAATATCTATGGTTAGACATATTGTTATATATTGTTAGTTTATGTGCCTATTAATTAAATTTAAATATGATTACATAATCATTATTCTATTTTATAAAATAAAATAGACATTAACTTATTGTTGCTACTTATATATTTTAAAGTACTATGTATATTATGGTTTTTTTAATATAAAAAGTTATTCAAAATTTTATTGATAAAAACAAAATTACAATGTAACAAATTTGAATTTTATTATTTTTATTACTTTTAACTTTTTAAAGACATTAAAACATCTTTTTACCTCTCATCTATAAACTAACTCTCAATTAAAATTAATAAAATGATGAAATAAAATAATAAAATAAAAATATAAAATAAAAATAAAAATAACACAGGAAATATAAAATAGTTGAAAAACACCAAAAAAAAATCAATTATTAACAAACACACAATCAAAATCAAAATTAAACTAACTCTCTTAGTTAAAATTAATAAAATGGTGGAATAAATTAATAATATAATAATGCTAAATATTATTAAAAAATTTAAAACAAAAATATCAAACAAAATATAAAATAGTTAAAAACACTAAAAAAATTCAATTATTCTCAAACACAATCAAAATTAAAATTGTGGATGCTTTCAACATTACCTCCATTGGATGAAAATGGTATGTATGGTATTAGCTTATTATTTCAACATTACCCCTCCATCACTTACTAAGAAATAGGTCATCATAAAACTTCACACTATCCATGCCTCCAACATTACCTCCATTGATTGAAATAGACAACTCAAACAAGGATTGCAGGCAATGGTAGTTCTTGCGCTGCGATCTCTTCTCCAATCCAGAATGACTCCCAATGCTCTGCATCAGCAGCTAGAAGATATGAAATGTGTACTAGATGTATCATATTGAAGGGTACTTAATGTTTGTTGTCATAAACTGGGCAGAGATCCTGGATTCCATATGTACCAGGAGGACTGGAACACATTTGTTCACAACATACCAATATGGCACGCTTTGCTCCGACTATGAAAGCCTTATATCTGGAAGGCCATGGTGGAGGGAAGGAGACAAATACTTACTGATAGGGAAGGACACAGATACTGGTCACAGTATCACGGGCTCAAAAACTATGCATCATAGTTGGCTCAATAACATCCGGTTGGGAAGATACTCCTTATGCATAGCCCACCAGTGAGCTGGAGTACCCTTTAACACTACATCCATAGTTGGAACTCGTTGTTCCGATAGCAGTAGAACCTCTAAATTCACTGCTCCATTGAAGCAGTGGGGGCGAGCATAGCGAAGCTGCACGACTACCAGCATCACAACCTGTATTTAGGTCTCGTACTTCTCATGATCAACAGATACGGCGTCCGGAGAGGGTTTTAACATTTTGTTTAGTGGTTTGGCCCGAAAATGAAAAGCAAGGAACTGCAGGAACCGGAGGGCAAGGATTGAGAATTTTGTGCCTGCAACCAGTGCTGATGCATTGGCCAAATATCTTTTCTACTGAGATCCAATCAATCAAAGGATTGATAAACGCTCTTATGGTTGGGGTAACGAATGGCACACTCTTATGAATGAGCCAAACCAGTTGCAGAGCAGGTAATGGCTTAATTTCCATCATCAATAGATCCACATGATAATGGTAGGAACAAGAATAGATCCATGTTGGAATTTCTGATAATTCTAGAACAGAACACAGAGAGAATGATACTCTCCTTCTTAACACAGAGAAATTAAACAATAATTTGCTTCACAGGTAGACAGAGTTTCACACTTGAAAACTTCTATTCATTAACTTAAAGAAAAACTATTACAAAATTCTTCCTCCTCAGAGGGATTACAAAATGTTGACTGCTGCAAACGCAGTGGATATAACAAGCTATCCATGTTACAAAATGCACTCTCTGTATCTCACACAGAAAATGCACACTCTCTGTCTGTCTTCAACACACTCTGTTCTTTCAAAATAATACACTGTTGTGTAAAAACAATATGCACTGCTGTGCAATTCAATACCTTAGCCTTTCGGGCTTTTTAAAAATATATATATGGCGCAGCATATAAAATAACTATAATAATAATAAAAATAAAAACTAGACCTATTCTAAAACTCTTGGGCCGACAATTACAAATGAGCACATGTATATATATTCCAAGGTTTAAAGCCTTTGACCCGCTATATTAAACATATAACAAACCATAACAAAACTTAACGAACCCTTTTGCAACCTTTCGGATTTCAAAATGCCGAATAAACCGTAATGGAATGAAACTTTGCATTACAAATCCTGATGCTGACGTAAGGGCCTTTTGTGATCTGAAACCATTTATCAACCGGCGTCTAAAACCTTTCGGGTCCGGAATTTCCCCTTGGGTACGGGCCCAAAATGTGATCCGAAAACTTATCAACTCTGCCTCATAAAAACTTTGAGTCTGAAAATTTGTTATGCAAACAGGCTCAAATAAAAGTGTGAGCGAATGAGATCGCTCCACATGCTCCTGTTGACTTGGCGTGGTCTGTGGGACCACCAAACTCCCACGGTCTACTGTTTAAACAAAATTCTCGCGTATTAACATAACCTTGCTTTGTTTTCTGAAATGTAAAGGACTGTAAGGTTTTCACAGTTCGAACTTGACTGTTCAACAAATTTGGAAAGTAGCTCTATGCCAGAACCCTTCAAACAAAGATAGCAAGCGGCTCTGAGTACACCGCAGTTGAAATTAAAATTTCAACACTCCCCCTTAAGTTCAACTGCTAGGTTATCAGTCATACCCAAACATTTCCTTAAAAATTCAAAACTTTTCTGCCCCAAAGGTTTGGTCAGAATGTCTGCAAACTACTCCTGAGTTCTGCAATGTTCTAAAAAAATTTCACCATTGTCCACCGATTCCCTGACGTAGTGAAACTTGGTATTATTGTGTTTTGTTCTTTTATGAAACACATAATTCTTTGATAATGCAATAGTTGAGCTATTGTCACAATAAATCACTGTGCCTTTTGCTTTCTCTTGGAATAAACTTCTCAACATTCTCCTCATCCAAACTGCTTGACACGCTGCTGTTGTAGCTACCACATACTCTGCCTCTGCTGTAGATAAAGCTACAATAGGCTACTTCTTAGAAGCCCATGAAATGGCTCATGAACCCATGTGAAAAACATAACCAGAAGTACTTTTTCGGTCATCTACACTTCCAGCCCAATCACTGTCAGTGTATCCAATTAAATCAGAATTTTCTGAAGTAGTATACAAAATACCGAACCTTTTAGTTCCTTTAACATACCTCAGAATTCTTTTTGCTGCCTGCCAATATGCTTCTTTTGGCCTACCCATGAATCTGGAAATTAAACTAACAACATGCATAATATCTAGCCTAGTTGCAGTCAAATACATGAGGCTGCCAACTATGCTCTTGTACAAACTAGGATCAAAATCCTTACTGTTGTCCTCTTTGCTGAGTTTTAATCCCATTATTGTGGGTGTTATTGCTGCCTTGCAATCCTGCATGTTAAATCTCTCCACAACCTCATTAACATACTTTTCCTGAGAAATAAAAATTTTATCTTCATTTTTCTTTACTTCTATTCCTAAGAAGTATTTCAGCAAACCCATATCAGTCATTTCAAATTCATCTTTCATGACTGTTTTAAAATTTTCAACAACCTAATCATCATTACCTGTAAAGATCACATCATCAACATATAACACAACAATCAACATCTTACCATCTTTATCTTTGATGTGTAAGGTTGGTTCTCCCTCACATTTTTCAAAACCATTTTCCAGTAGATAGGAATCTATCCTACTGTACCATACTCTTGGTGCTTGTTTCAGCCCATAAAGAGCTTTCTTCAATCTGCAAACTTTGTGCTCTTGGCCTTTATTCTCATAGCCTAGAGGTTGTTCAACATAAAACTCTTCCATTAACACTCCATTTAGGAATGCTGACTTCACATCCATTTGGTAAACTTTCCACTTGTTTTGTGCGGCTATGGACAGCACTGCTCTCACAGTTTCCATTCTTGCAACCAGTGCAAAAGTTTCCTCATAATCTCTCCCATGCCGCTGCTTATACCCTTTGACAACAAGTCTGGCCTTGTGTCTTTCAATTTTTCCTTTAGCATTACTCTTGGTCTTGTAGACCTAATTCACTCCAATGACTTCTTTACCTTTTGGGAGTTCAACCAAATCCCATGTCTTGTTTCTTTCTACGACATTAATTTCTTCATCCATAGCTTCTATCCATTTCCTATCTTTAATAGCCTCTTCAAAATCAATAGGATCATCAACATGAAAATATAAAGCAAACAAAGAGTTCATACCTTCATTTACTGCCTCTTGGTCATAAATTTCATTTAAATTTCTTAACTTTGTTCCTCTTTCATTTGGTGTACAAGTGCTTGAAGTAGCACTTGAATCTCCTCCTTGTGGTGTGCTTGGAGAAGCACTCTCATTTCTCCTCAAGGGTGTCCCTTTCTGTCCTTGTGTTGGTGCTACTATTGAGGGATGTATTTCAGCCATCTCTTCATCATCTTCATCATGAGACAAATAGTTTTTAACATTTACTGTTTTCTCTATGCTTCCATCCCAAGCTTCCTCTTCAATAAACTGAACATCTCGGCTCACAAAAAACTTCTTGGTGCATGGGTTATACAACTTGTAAGCCTTGGATTCCTCACTGTATCCAATAAAAATACATTTCTCCCCCTTGCTGTCCAACTTCTTTTTTAGCTGATCTGAAATGTGTGCATAATCCACACAACCAAAAACTTTCATGTGGGTGACTCCTTGTTTTGTCCCACTCCATGCTTCTTCCGGAATTTTGTTCATGACTGCTTTTGTTGGGCATATATTTAAAATATACGCTGCACAATGTACAAATTCAGCCCAATAATCATTTGGCAAATGTTTTTCCTTTAGCATGCTTCTTACCATATCCATGATTGTCCTATTTTTCCTTTCGGCAACTCCATTTTGCTGCGGAGTGTACCTTGCTGTAAATTGCTTATGAATCCCATTTTCTCTGCAAAAACGCAAAAAATATTTAGAGATTTACTCACCTCCTCTATCAGTCCTAAGGAATTAGATATGCTGCCCACTTTGGTTCTCCACAAGTGCTTTAAAATTGCAGAATTTTTCAAACACTTCACTTTTATTTTTCAAAAAGTAAACCCAAGTTTTTCTTGTAAAATCATCAATAAAAGTTAACATATAGTAGCTGCTTGCAAGTGATGGTGTTTGCATTGGTCCACATAAATCTGAGTGGACAATTTCTAAGGGTGCCTTTGCCCTTATGCTTTTCCCGGATGGAAAACTTTCTCTGTGTTGTTTACCCAAGATACAACCTTCATAAAGGCTGTCCGGTTTCTCAATCAATGGCAAACCTCCTACCATTCCTTTTATGTGCAACAAGTTAAGACCTCCAAAGTTGAGATGTCCAAATCTCAAGTGCCATAACCAATTCTCATCTTTTGTTTCTCTTTGAAAAGCCTCTTGTGTCACTGCTGCCATTTCTTCTCCATTCTTCAAATCTACTCTCATCCTGAGAGGGAACATTCTGTTCCTTGTCATCTTCACTTTAGCAATACATTGTTTGCTTGGTGGTTTATCCATGATGGTGCATACATCATCTTCAAAGAAAACATTGTACCCCTTTTGAACAAGCTGTCCAATACTTAAGAGGTTGCATTTCATTCCAGGTACATAATAAATATCTGCTATGGATTTATTTTCTCCTTTCCTTATTAAGACACCTACATCTCCTTTTCCCATAACAGAAACTTTACTATCTATCCCTAATGTGGCTTGTGACTTCACATTCTCATCTAACATAGAAAACATGGCTATGTTTCCTGTCATATGGTTACTACAACCTGAGTCTAGAAACCATAAATCTTCACTCTTTTCCTCAGCCATATTACAAGTTAAAAACAATTTATCTTGGCTGATATTTTCTCTAGTGAAATTTGCACTGGGTCTATTACCCATATCATGCTGCTTCTTCCTACATTCATTTGCATAATGCCCATATTTTTTACAATAATGACATTGGACATTGGATTTATCATACCTTTGTCCATGAGCATGTTGTTGTACACCTTGCTGGCTGCTGCTTTGGCCTTGGTTCTGATTTTGATTGCTGCCCCTTCCTTGAGCATTTGCTGGGTTGTTCCTTCCTCCTCTGTTTTGGCTTCTACCTCTTCCTCTCTTGTTTCCTCTGCCTTGACCTCTTCCTCTTCCAAAGGACATTTGGGTCTTGAAGGCATGCTCCAAAGATGAGTTTTCATTTCTATCCAATATTTGTTCATGTGTCATCAGTGATGCATGAAGCTCATCAACTGAAAATTTTGTGACATCCTTTGTCTCTTCTATGGTGGTGACTATAACATCAAACCTTGAGGGTAGGCTCCTCAATAGTTTCTCCACAATCCTTCTTTCTTCAAGTGTCTCTCCATGAGACCTTATCTGTGTGACCATTCCAATCACATGTGTGAAGAATGAGTCTATGTTATCTGACTCTTTCATGCAGAGAGTCTCAAAATCTCTCCAAGGCCATTGTAGTTTTGTTGTCTTCACTTTCTCCATGCCTTGATAGGTTGTCTTGAGAGTTTCCCATGCTTCTTTGGATTTCTTAGCTGCTGCTATCCCTGGAAACACACTCTCATGCACTGCTTGATACAAATAGAAGAGGGTTTTAGAGTCCTTCTTCTTATTGCTCTTCAACAAGTCCTTCTCTGCTTGTGTTAATCCATTAAACTCATTTTCATCTACTGGCTCTTCAAAACCATCCTCAACAAGTTCCCATAAGTCTTGAGAGACAAACAGGGCTCTCATAGTTATTTCCCAATAATCATAGTTCTTCCCATTAAACTGTGGGAGCTGAGCATTAGCAATACTCATGCTAGTGCTGGCTCCTGCCATGCTTGCACTCTGAACTATGCTTTAAATATTAACTTTGAATTTATAAAACAAATTGACTGTCTTCAAATAGTAACACAAAAATATGTATTGAGAATACCTTGGATTCTTTTTTACTGAGCCTTCAATCTGCTGGAGAAGCTGCTGCAACAAAAAATCCTTCCTTCAGCTTCTTTGACACCTTCAAAGAGCTTGGACTAGCTCTGATACCATGTTGAAATTTCTGATAATTCTAGAACAGAACACAGAGAGAATGATACTCTCCTTCTTAACACAAAGAAATTAAACAATAATTTTCTTCACAAGTAGACAGAGTTTCACACTTGAAAACTTCTAGTCATTAACTTAAAAAAAAACTATTACAAAAGTCTTTTTCCTCAGAGGGATTACAAAATGTTGATTGCTGCAAACGCAGTGCATATAACAAATTGTCTCTGTTACAAAATGCACTCTTCGTATCTCACACAGAAAATGCACACTCTCTGTTTGTCTTCAACACACTTTGTTGTTTCAAAATAATACACTGTTGTGTAAAAACAATACACACTGCTGTGCAATACAATACCTTAGCCTTTCGGGCTTTTTTAAAATATATATATGGCGCAACACATAAAACAACTATAATAATAATTAATAAAAATAAAAACTAAACCTATTCTAAAACTCTCGGGCTCACAATTACAAATGCGCACATGTATATATATTCCAAAGTTTAAAGCCTTTGACCCGCTATATTAAACATATAACAAACCATAACAAAACTTAACGAACCCTTTCACAACCTTTCGGATTTCAAAATGCTGAATAAACCGTAATGCGATGAAACTTCACATTATAAATTCTGATGCTGACGTAAGGGCCTTTTGTGATCCAAAACCATTTATCAACTGGTGTCTGAAACCTTTCAGGTCCGGAATTTCCCCTTGGGTACGGGCCCAAAATGTGATCCGAAAACTTATCAACTCCGCCTCATTAAAACTTAGGGTCCGAAATTTTTTTATGCGAACTGGCTCAAATAAAAGTGCAAGCGAATGAGATCACTCCACGTGCTCCTGCTGACTTGGCGTGGTCTGTGGGACCACCAAACTCCTGCGGCTTGCTGTTTAAACAAACTTCCTGCGTATTAATATAACCCTTCTCTTTTTTCTTAAATGCAAAGGACTGTAAGGTTTTCACAGTCCAAACATGACTGTTCAACAAATTTGGAAAGCTGCTCTGTGCCAGAACCCTTCAAACAAAGATAGCAAGCGGTTTTGAGTACACTGCAGTTGAACTTAACATTTCAACAATCCACATGATAATGGTATGAACAAGAATGAAATGGTACATACTAAACATGAAAAGGAATAAGTTTATGGTACATAGTAAATGTGAAGTCTGCAAGGACTAAACTGGTGAATACCACCATATCACAAAAAAAATACAGATATTCTCATGCATACCTCTTTGAGTACGTTAAGGGTGTAAAAGCAAAGCTTAAGTAGGTTTAAAAATTTTATCTAGTGTTGGGATGAATTACAACATAGTTTGGGAAAAATAGGCATCTCATCTCCACCCAAAGGGATTCTACAGGAAATACTTAAAAATAAAATATTGTTTTGGTCACTTTGTTCTACTTGTTCTGCCGTCTTCTCACTCTCAGGTGTCTCTCTTCTTCACATAGAGCTAGTTAGGTATTTCTTGATCTTAGACTTGTTTTAGTATTTAATTTACTAAAATTAATGAATCTCCGTGTTTTTTCTCATAATATTAAATGTCGTTTGAACAGGTACACCAAACCACTCCAAGATTTTTTCCATGCTGTAATCGATGGTTCTCTCTAGGCTCTGAAAAGAAAGCATTTACGTGGAGTCATTTTAGTAGGATTCACCAATCCTTCTATGTTAAATGTCATACAGTCTGTAGATGTGCTTGAAAAGTTAATGCTTGCAAAGTTAACGCTCTTACAAATTAACCATTTAGCAGGTTCATTAGCACCCATTAGCAATGTAACCAATACCGTGGGTTTGATTCATTGGAAGAAGTAGAGGATGAAGCCTACCATATGTTCTGTTTATAAAACGCTAACAGCCAATAAAAAAGGAAAAAAAAAATTGGCCGAGTAATTTTGATGCAATTCTTGTGGTTTGAATTAATTGCCTTCTTCATAATTCATGTGGATTTGGTTTGAATTAATTGCCTTCCTCACAATTCTTGTGCATTGTTTACAAAGAACAATGCTAGCAGAGTTCTTTGTCGAACTCAAAGTCATCTGGTGCAGAGTTATGATTAATTTATTGTTTGGGACCATATGAGAGTAGGCTGACGAGGTGTCCACAAGATTTTAAACATTGCTATTCCAATTAAGGCATATCTTAATGGACATATTTGTTGGCACCCTAGAATCCATATTAATTTGGATGAGTATTTAGATTCTTTTTTGATGAGATGATTCATTATTTTGCGTTTCTATAGGATGTTTAAGTAAAACTGTGTCTAACTAAGTGAGTCTAATGATTAAGAGAGTTTTGTTTATAAAACGCTAACAGCCAATAAAAAAGGAAAAAAAATTGGCTAAGTAATTTTGATGGAATTATTTTGGTTTGAATTAATTGCCTTCTTCACAATTCCTCTGCATAATCACTCAGACCAAATAAACCAGAAACTCCAATGAAACACCATAAAAAGTACTAAGAACCGTGGGTTTGATTCATTGGAAGAAGTAGAGGATGAAGCCTTGGTTATCGCAGAAAAGGATCACATTCATCCAATTATTAAAGATATATGTTTCACATTGGTAGGAGACAAGAAGCATGTTCAATATAATTATATCAGGTACATGTTAAGTCTACAATTTTTAGAGTGGAAGAAAACAATTTATTAATATGACGCATAGCAACGAAATGAGGATGAGTTTGCGTGAAACAGAGTTGGATTATTTGACATTGTTCACCTATCAATAGAAAAGGAATCACACGACTCATTACGACTGCACAATAATCATAATCTAGATACTCGTGCATCACCTAAGAATAGCCATGCAAATAATGATTGAACCATGATGCTGCCCATTAGGTGTTCTAGCATTTATGATTTTGTTTGAACTTGAAATCATCCACTTTCAAATATCAACTCTAGAAGAGTTAACACTTGAAATTACAACAATTAAAAGGTAACTGGAGAAATGGAATTGTGAAGAGAAAAATATCTGAGAATACTTACAGACCAAACCGGAAAAATATGTTAATGAAATCTAAACCGAAAAGCTTATCTCAGGGTAAGGGAGAGGACGTAGTAAACCTTAGATCTGATATTGAGAATGCAGAAAGTGAAATGAATTGGAAATGTAAAATTAGATTATGAAAACCTCATAGCTAAAACGAACGCCAAAGGATTTAGAAAGCCAACTTGATTCCAACCAGAACCAATCAACCTGGGAAATCTTGCTGCCTCTACACAAAGCAGTCAGTATTTCTCTCATTATTTTATATATTGAGGCTTTGCTGAAAATTTCCTACAAATTATGGCCTATCTTGCAATATTTTCTTTCTTTTTCAGCTAACATGAAGAATACTATGTTAACAAAGTGGTCATTATTAAGTTATTAACAAGTTTCTGTCCATTCAAAAAATTCCATTAACTCTCTCTTTTGTGACCTTTCTGGCAATGAGATAGCTCAAGGTGACTGTTGAGAGAACACAAAATGTTGGGGCTAATGAATAGCCTTGATGGATTTATCTAAAAAGACAGAAGCTTGATGATTGAAAAATATTGATGGAGATACTAGCTGGAGCATTTGTAGACAGAGATTTGACTGCATGAATTAAGGGCCAAAGAAAAGAGATGATAAAACATCTGATGAAAAAGGCCATTCAACCATGTTGCAGGCCTTTCCCAATCAAATATAACTATTTTGATTGGTGGCCTTCACCCATTCTATTCCTTCCTAAAGAGTGATTGCATTATAAAGGATATATCTTCTCATAACAAATCTTGTATTCTCTGGTCTTCCATTCTATATAGTAATAGGTTTCCCACTGGAGCTAGATTTTGGAACACCTGCCTTTGAAATGTTTCTGATATTTCCTTGGTTGATGCAATTCTGTATTCAGAATTACCTCAGTGCTTCTTGATAAACTCCTAAAAGGTTTAGGCCAATAAAGTCCTGAGTTGCTTTATAGAACTTGCATGAAAAATCCTCTGACCTCAAATTTCAATGAAATATCATCTGTGGTAACTTTAGTCTTTGAGAGCTTCTGTTAGCTTTTCCAAAGTAATATTAATAGGGGATTAATAAAGCAATGCTTGATCACTAGGAAATTTGGTTGGAACTACATCTTGACACATTTACATGCCCTTTTTTGTCTTTACTCTTATTTGTCATTTTGTGAGTTTGAAAAGCCATCCTACAGTGCTAGACAAAGACATAAATATCCTACTAGGTAAATACCTTGAGAGGAATTTGCACGAAAGGACAATAAACATCGTAGATTTCCTACTAATTAGATACCTTAAGAAGATTTGGACAAAAGGATGACAAATGAGAAACAACAAAAAACGGCATATACATAAATTATAATCTGATGTAGGGGAATGGAATAGATCAATAGCCGCATGCTATTGTCCTCTTAATTGGAAATGAGAGTTCAGAGACAGCCAGGTTAACACCAAATGTGCCGAAGCCTTAGTGGGGTCTGATAACAAGGTCATATTCATGGTATTTGGGATATTTATTGTATTCAACAGAAGAAGACGTTGAGTGCAACTAATTTCTCTAGAAATCCAAATTGATTACTGTGTTGTTCTACTATTTTGTGCACCTCCACTTCAATTTGACCCCCAGTTGTCCAACATGAACCTCCTCTCTTCATAATCTAGAGAATTCAGCCATCCACAGTCAAGAGTGTTGACATGTTTAGAGTTGAAGCAATCCAACATACTGGCTCTGATAAGGATGATAATGTCATTAGTAAGAAATCAAGTTTCCATTCTTGCTAGCTGGCTTTGAAGGGGCAGGGCCTCTTCCTAAAGCTTCAGCCAGTTCCATTTCACATCAATTATTAGGAATATAGCCTCTAAATGAAAAATATAGATTGAAACTTCAAAATATCTCCAAGACCTGAGAATTTATAGCCAACTACTCAGCCTGTAAGCTTAATGCATTTATTCCAATGAGTTTATCTTTCTGGGGCCACCAATATGTTTGAATCATTATAAAGATGAGCTAAATTATGCACTTATTTAGTGGCTAATCAAATTAACCACACATTTGCAAATTATGAGGCTATTTGGAGGAACTTGAAATCAGTGGGAAAAAACAATAGCCATTGGAGGAAACGTTCTCTGAGCAGGAAGTTGAGACTGAACAACCAAACCAAGTTTCAATTAATCTTGAACCATCCAAAAGCTCCAGAAACTGACGTCTCCTTTAAAACAGGAAAAAATAAACGTCAACTCTGAGATTGGATCCTTGCCGAATCAGATTCAAGGTCTACTATTGCTGGCAATGCACTCAAGGATTTAAAAAAAAAATATCAGAAGCTCTAATAATCGATCAAGAGCATGTACAACAAATGGAAATCACGGTGCAGGAAGTTACATAACTAAATAAGAACTTGATGCTTGATAGAACAAAACTAGAAGCAAAGTATCAAGAAATATGTCAATAGCTTGAAGCCTGTCATATGCTGAAAAGGCTACAGAAAGAGAACTCTGAGATGATAGATCAGATAAACAACCTTGTTTCAGAACTTGTAAGTAAAAGAGCATGCATTTCTAATCTTGAAGAGCTTTTACATTTTAAACAATAAATTTCAGGCAAAGGTTGGCAGGTTTGATGATGATGTCCAAAATCAGCACTTAGTAGCTTGAAAACAGAAAATATGAGGTCCAAGGCATAATACAAAAATTTGGTCAAAGAATATTGTTCTATGCAAAACATCTACAAATTTAAATTTGTATATGTTCCTGCATATGGTTGTACTTCCAAAGCATCTAACCAACGTTGAATAATAATGAATTGAAGTTCACATGACGTCGGTCTCTGTATAAAATTAAGATGATGCATAGCAACGAAATGAGGATGAGTTTGCGTGAAACAGAGATATTTTGCAGATTTTTTTTTGTGTTATTTTCATGGTCTCTATTTCCATAAAATTTTATCATTCTTGGTTATGTTTACAGATAAGATTTTGGTGCTAAAATTTCTTCGGCATATTATGGCTGATTTCAGAAGCTGAATTATGACCAATGTCTTATTCTAAGCCTTCATCTAAGATCTACTTATCACTTCTATACTAAGGTCATAAATCATGTCTACCGTACATTTTTGAAGACTATTACAGACATCTTGCAGAATTTATTTGAGGTTTGATTACTATAGTGTATGGGAGTTTTTTAACACACAAATCTGAGCTCCTCTTAGGTATATTATAAGCTGTTTTGATAAGACTTTGTTGACCTGGACTGGTGTAAGGGTATACATCCCTATGTTGTTTTCAACATTCTGAGAATCTTAAGAGGAGAAGGCATTGAAGAAATTTCCTCAGGGGCATCTCAGTACTGACATGTGCATCAATTGTTTCTGAAATTTTTACACAGCCAAAATTTTGATACTAAAGAACAAATTTAAGGACATTGTCAATAGTACTTTAAAAAATCCCAAGCAGCTAGAAATTCTGAGGTCATCTACAGGTACATCAATAGCATAACATATAAGGTACATGAATGGTTATTATATAAATTAGAAGCCCTTCAGGTTGAAGCTTCGAAACACTTTAGGCTGGCAAGGTCACCCTAAATTTACACCCTTATTCAATATGTTGGTTCACACCCTCATTGAAATTTGTTGCAAATTCGCCAATATTTTTGGCCTCATCGGTCGAGCCAAAAATCCTGCCATTTTTTCTAGTGGAAAGATAAGACGAACAAGGGAGTGTGCTGACTTGGATATGGAAACATCACAATCCATGCGAGATTCCTAGAGATGGATAACCTAGCTAGTGCTAGTGGTTTCCCTCTTCGTCATCCTTCCTAGCAAAGAGAATTGGGGCACAATGTTCTTCCTTCTCTGGGTATTTCTCGGTCCATGACTTCTCTGACCGAGAAAAGATTATTTTTGCACTCCTCAAAGCCGCCCCCCATGTCAAAGACTGGTGGGAAACCTACCGTGAGCAAGAGGGCAAAGGGGAACCCTCTCTGTTCTCGACCACACCCACTTGGAATTCATTCCGAGACGGCATCAAGGAACAATATTACCCTGTGGGGAGCTATGAGGACAAATACATCCAATGGACCACGCTGCGGAAACAAAAGGATCAAGATGTGCACGAACTGACGAATCTGTTCCATACCCTACGCACAAAGTTGGGTATTAAAGATTCAGAGAGACATTTGGTGCTCAAGTGCCACGGCTGTCTGCACAAACACATTCAGGAGGAAATGGAGTTCCTCGACATTACATCGCTTGGCACAGCATATCGCTATGCTGCCAAGATTGAGCAGAAATTTAAGAAGAAGAAGCGAGACTTTGGATCTGTGAATCCGAAAGGTGCCCCCGAATCGAAGAACAAGGGGCAAGGCCAAAGCAATGCGACTCAGAACAACACCACAAATCGAAAGAAGGACACATGGAAGTGGTGTGAATTTCATAACAGCCCCACTCACAGCACAAACGAGTGTCGGGCCAAACAGTCTTTGGTGGCTGAACTAAAGGCACCCGAATCAGATGCATTTTCTGATCCTGAGTTAGAACCAGACAAAGGCAATGACAAAGGGAAGCATATCATTGATGCGGATCCCAGTGCCATTGTTGCCACCACCAAGATCCAGAAGGAGTGTCCAGAGGATCCAGAGGAGGGGGAGCGCCTCTTCCAGTCGCAGATGTGGGTGAAGGGTTCTCCGCTGCAGTTTCTCGTCGATAGCGGAAGCCAAAAGAACCTCATTTCAGCAGACGTCGTGAAGCGGCTCGGCCTACCAACCATAGCACACCCGCAGTCGTATACCATCGGGTGGCTCCACCCAGGGAGAGATCTCCGCATTCGCCAGCAGTGCCGACTTCCATACAGTATCAAGCCATTCACGGATGAGGTATTGTGTGATGTTGCTCCTCTTGATGTAGCTGATGTATTATTGGGCCAACCATACTTGTGGAGGCGACATGCTGTGTATGAGTCTAGGCCTCATGCTGTTATTATTACTTTGGGAAATAACTTGTACAAGATACCGGAGGTAGTACCGCCTCCTGCCATCTCTTTGACTACTGCAAAACAACGCAGTAAGATTGTTTCCCAGACCAGGAAATTCATTTTCCTTACGACTCGCTCACAGGGAAAGAAGAATATTGTGGCCACAACCTCGAAACAGGGCTCCCTTTCACGGCTGCAGTAGATGGACAAAGTCATGGAGGAATACGATGACAATTTCTCCTCACTCATAGAGGTTCCTCTACACTGTCAGGACAAGCACTCCATTGATCTGACTCCCAATGCACCACCACCTGATGTTTCCATACATCCTGCAACTACACATACAAAATCCAAACATGTACTGTATGAGGCTGATAAAGAAACCAAATTTACTAAACGCATCCAGCATGTCCACCCGCAAGTCCATGACATCTTCAACACATCTAATACTCAGTTCAACAGAATTTGCCTCATCTCATGGAGGATCTCAACGCAATGGGGACCATTGCTTCCTAAGGAGGGAGGAATGATCCAGGTGGATATCGGTGGCCACCCACCTAGTCCATTTGGACCAGCACCATCAATTCTTGCAGATTTTCACATTCAGCACAACTTACTATTTTTAGCAGGTTTTCGGGTCCTCCACTCTCGGAGCCGTTTTGGGGGCTTAATGATCCAGGTGGATATTGGTGGCCAACCACCTATTCCATTTGAACCCCCATCTTCAGTTCTTTCAATTTTCAAGTTGCAACAAAACTTACTATTTTTAGCAGTTTTTCGGGTCCTGAACTTCCGGAGCCGTTTTGAGGCCCTAAACGACATTTTTTTGGAAAACGGAGAGCAACATGGGTCCATGGACCGATGTTGCTCGTTCAAAAATTGAAGTCCTCGGATAGATCTTTCTAACGAGCTATTGAGCGCGTCAAACGAAGATCGGGTGCCAAAGTTATGCCCCCGGGAAGTTGAACCACCAATTTACCCAAACGGGCGCCCACAGTTTTGGCGCCTCATCTCCTACGGTTAGGTTTTTGGACGTTTCAAATTCTACATTGTTTCTCAACAATAAATAGGCCCTCGAGTCTCATTGTAACACAGTTCAGAGGTCTGTAGCCACCACATCTCTTCTCCGAGATTCGCTACCAGCACCCTAGCTATTTTATTTCCATTATGTCTGTAAGCATCTTTCTGTTATTTGATATTAATGAAATGAAGTGTTATTTCCGCTGCATCTCTGTATTTGTGGTTATGTGTTTATTCTGTTGCGTTCCCGCATAAAAACTGTGATTTGCCAGGTCAGAGGGGGTCCGCTTTTTCTTGTTTCTTGCATGTCCCCAACGCGGTCGGGCATATGAGTACGGGCTTGATCCTGTTGAACCCTCGCAAGATCAGCCTCGCAAACCCCGACGACCTCCCATGGCGGAAGAAAAGAAAGACGAGGGAGCAGGAGATCCTATCAAAATACTGCTCGAGGAGGCTCTCGAGAAACAAAGGAACGTGATGATGGATAACTTTGCTCAAATCCTTCAACGACTGCCCACATATGGCGCATCTGCATCCAACAGCCACTCGGGAGGCGCCACTCCCTTCAAGGTACAGGTAAACTTTGACATTCCTATATTTGAAGGAAAAATAGATGCAGACGCTGTAGACAGATGGTTAAATTTTTTGGAAGGGTATTTCTCGGTCCATGACTTCTCTGACCGAGAAAATATTATTTTTGCACTCCTCAAAGCCGCCCCCCATGTCAAAGACTGGTGGGAAACCTACCGTGAGCAAGAGGGCGAAGGGGAACCCTCTCTGCTCTCGACCACACCCACTTGGAATTCGTTCCGAGACTCGCATCAAGGAACAATATTACCCCCGTGGGGAGCTATGAGGACAAATACATCCAATGGACCACGCCGCGCAACAAAAGGATCAAGATGTGCATGAACTGACTAACTGCTCCATACCCCGCGCATAAAGTTGGATAATATTCAGAGACATTTAGCCTATACTTAGCATGGCTTACAAACACATTCAAGAGGAAATGGAGTTCCTCGACATTACATCGCTTGGCACGGCATATCGCTATGCCGCCAAGATCGAGCAGAAATTTAAGCAGAAGAAGCGAGACTTTGGATCTGTGAATCCGAAAGGTGCCCCCGAATCGAAGAACAAGGGGCAAGGCCAAAGAAATGCGACTCAGAACAACACCACAAATCCAAAGAAGGACACAGGGAAGTGGTGTGAATTTCATAACAGCCCCACTCACAGCACAAACGAGTGTCGGGACAAACAGTCTTTGGTGGCTGAACTAAAGGCACCCGAATCAGATGCATTTTCTGATCCTGAGTTAGAACCAGACAAAGGCACTGACAAAGGGAAGCAGATCATTGATGCGGATCCAAGTGCCATTGTTGCCACCACCAAGATCCAGAAGGAGGGTCCAGAGGATCCAGAGGAGGGGGAGCGCCTCTTCCAGTCGCAGATGTGGGTGAAGGGTTCTCCGCTGCAGTTTCTCGTCGATAGCGGAAGCCAAAAGAACCTCATTTCAGCAGACGTCGTGAAGCGGCTCGGTCTACCAACCATAGCACACCCGCAGCCGTATACCATCGGGTGGCTCCACCCAGGGAGAGATCTCCGCATTCGCCAGCAGTGCCGACTTCCATACAGTATCAAGCCATTCACGGATGAGGTATTGTGTGATGTTGCTCCTCTTGATGTAGCTGATGTATTATTGGGCCAACCATACTTGTGGAGGCGACATGCTGTGTATGAGTCCAGGCCTCGTGCTGTTATTATTACTTTGGGAAATAACTTGTGGAGGAATACCGGAGATAGTACCGCCTCCAGAGGTGGGGAAAGGTGTTAGAGTGATCTATATATTGTAATTTCTCAATCATTTTCAGAGGTTGGAGAGGTTGGACTCTTGGGATACTTTGATATCATTGTACATACTTTTCATATTTTGGCTAAGGAAAGATCAGGGGTTTTGCGGCACTTGTTGGGATCCTTGTGGTGTTCTGTTCTTGATGATGTTTCTCCTTTGTTTACTGTAAGTTTCTTCATGTTTAATGTTTCCATCCTTTCATTATGCTTCTGAACTAAATTGAATGAGTGATTAAGGTTGAATCCATTGTTTATAGTGCTTAGCCTTTGAATTCAGTTAGTTCTATATGTTTTCAGCTGTTTGGAGAGGATCCAAGTTCTTCTTTGCCCTCTTCAGCTCCTCGTCAGTCTAATCTATCCATAAAATCCAATTCGAAGCATCAAGATCATCACCTACCTCGCCCCAGCTTGATCTCTGCAAAGGTCTGACCTTATCCCCGGACCCAAAATCTTGTTTTCCCATTACTCCAGCGAAAACCCAAAAAACCAAAAATCAAACATACCTATCTCTTTACTAGCCTAAAATCAGTTCTTATTATAAGTCATCTCGCATCCTATTGCTTATTTTCTCGAGATTGACGGAGAGAGCCCTCTCCTGTCCTCTTAGGGCTAGCTACGAGGTCAAGCGTACGGATTCAGCCTTATTTTACTCATTTCCTTGTACTCTCGAGGTAGACGAGTTAACAAGGACAAGCACTCCATTGATCTCGACTTCCACACCACCACTCCATGCTGCTATACATCCTCGCAATCTGCTACACATTAATCCAAACATAATGATGAGGTTTATAAAGAAAAACCAAATTTATAAAACGATCCAAAGATGTCCATAAGCAGTCCATGACATCTTCAACACATCTAATACTCGCCAATGTAATTTCCTCATCTCATGGAGGAACTCAACGCAATGGGGACCATTGCTTCCTAAGGGGGGAGGAATGATCCAGGTGGATATTGGTGGCCACCCGCCTATTCCACTTGGGGCCCCACCATTGTCTCTTTCAGTTTTTCAGTTTCGGGACAACTTACTATTTTTAGCAGTTTTTCGGGTCCTCCACTCTCGGAGCCGTTTTGGGGGCTTAATGATCCAGGTGGATATTGGTGGCCACCCACCTATTCCATTTGAACTCCCATCTTCAGTTCTTTCAATTTTCAAGTTGCAACAAAACTTACTATTTTTAGCAGTTTTCGGGTCCTGAACTTCCGGAGCCATTTTGAGGCCCTAAACGACGTTTTTTGGGGAAACGGAGAGCAACATGGGTCCATGGACCATTGTTTCTCATTCCAAATTTTTATTCCTCGGATAGATCTTTCTAACGAGGTATGGTACGCGTCAAACGGAGATCGTATGCCAAAGTTACGCCCCTGGGAAGTTGAAACACCAATTTACCCAAACGGCGCCCATAGTTTTGGCGCTTCATCTCCTAGGGTTAGGGTTTTGGCTGTTTAGGATTTCCCATTGTTTCTAAATGATAAATAGGCCCTCGAGCCTCATTGTAACACAGTTCAGAGGTCTGTAGCCGCCACATCTCTTCTCAGAGATAACTACCAGTGCCCTAGCTAGTTTTATTTCCATTATGTCTGTAAGCATCTTTCTGTTATTTGATATTAATGAAATGAAGTGTTATTTCCGCTGCATCTCTGTATTTATGGTTATGTGTTTATTCTGTTGCGTTCCTGCATAAAATCCGGATCAGAAGTACCCCCTCGCACTCCCACTGTAAGAACATTGGTGGTAATAGATATAATATATCTAAGAACCGGAGCTAGAATAAATTCCATGAGTGTTATCCCTCCTAGTAGGTGTATGCAAGGGTTTTCCACCTCTCACTTATCTAAGGGATTTCCACCTCAAGTTATCTTCGGGGAGATTATTGCATCTGCACAGGCCAATCCATATTAACATGATACAACATCACAAGAATACCAACTTATGCATGGATATAATAACCATAAAAATAAATCATAAACATGCATGCATGATAAACACATAGGCAATTTACATGCATGCATAACAATCTACCTTTACCCTGAGGTTCAGTGCTACAACCTCACACTGATACCACCCTGCAACCACCCCATCCCATATTTACCCGCTTTTACAGGCTGTCCAAGTAAACATGAGATGAGAGTTACTATGAAATGATCAAATTTCCAAGTTCCAATTATGAAAGTGGATTCTATTAACTAGAAGCTTATAAAAACTCTCACGAACACCAGATCACCTAGGTTTCAAACCATAACCCCTGGTGATCAGACCTTGAGCTGGAAATGATTTTAATTGAACTCACATCTCTGGCACACAAATAAGCCTTTTTGATTGTGACTAGAAGGCTCCAAAAACATGCACACTCCCCCTCCATGTGGTTGCAGCTGAAATTTCCCAGTTGCATGCATGCAGCCATGAAATCAATGCCACATTTTCAAGGCTACCGTATAGGCCACTAACCAGAAAAACCCAAAACTTTCCAGAATCAAGTTTAAAGTGATGAAAAGTATATATGATAAGTTATAAGGCTATTTATTTCTCAGAAGTTTCCAAATACATAATAAAATTTTGTTCAACACATGGTAAACATAGTAGCTACAGGTCATGAATGCATATATGTTCAATGTTTCATTAACTTCATCACAGAATCATCAAGAAGGCTAAATTCCCTCTCAAACTAGCTGAAATAACACTTGTTATCCCATGCATTAATATAACCATTCATTAACTCAGAAAATCATAAGAAATATCCATAACAAGAGCATATAATTAACCATGCATATAAAAAACATATAACCATAATGAATCCATGACAAACCATTCATAAAACCAACATAATAACCAACACATGTGCTCATTAATCACAATAAGAAAGTAGCCTATATATTAACATATGCAAATGCTAACCTAGTTAAGGACTTCCATGTACCACACGACCATAGATTGGGTTGAACCAAATCTCTCTTTCAATAATCACCTTTGTGACATATTCAAAGCATCAATGTGGGATCTCATGGGATAAATCAAAATAGAATCAACTAGGGCTTCGAGAGGTGAAACCACCTTAACCGTAAACCATAGAGATTTCACCTAAACTGGTCCAGAAATCACTAACACTAAAAAATATTGGATGCCTCCAAACTTCTTCACCATAACTAAAGAAATTTTCATATCTTCACCCACCACTGACGATTTCCAAGAGAAATCCCATCTCCACCATTGACCCTTCGAAATTTCCCAAGACCAACTCACCAAGATCCAAATTCTACTGGCCATCTAAAACTTAAACCAAAAAAAGGCACCCACAACACCATGGTTATCTAGGAAATGACAAGGCAAGGATGAAACCACTATCAAATTAGGAAAATCCCATGCCAATGATAACAAATGAACCAAACAACCAAATGCATGTTCCATGCATTAGAATATAAGCAATGAAATCGCACATGCAACCTGTTACATGCAATGTACTTCTATTGTAGCTATTATTCCAAACGTTTCCTTGTGCTCCCTTGCTTTTCTTTGCTTGCTTTCTTTTCCAAGTGCTTCCTCTCTCTTCTCCTAGAGCTCTATTTCTGAAAGTGATCAAAGCTAGAACTGAAAATAAAATGAGCTAAAACCTATGAATTGTTTCTCTCATGCCGTTTTATCATTAATGTTTATTATCTTCCTTTCCTTTTTCATTTTCTTTCATTTTCCTCTAATTTCTCTTTAATTTCCCCTGCATGCATATTTACATCTCTTCATCTCCCTTTTCTTCTATTTTCCTTTATTTTTCAAATTAAATTGGCATTTATTTCCTGTTTTCCTTTGCCAATGCCTTTGCCAATTTCCATAGTCATTAATAAAAAAAAAGTGGTACCCATTAAAATGTTTTTCCCTCCATTCAACTTGGAATATGTGTCCCATGACCTTTGTTTCATTTATTTACATGGAAAATCAGCTCGAGGTTGTTACATAATATCATGACAAATTCTTCCTGTCTTCTGTGCTCTCTAACCAATATCAATCCATGTGTCCTTGCAATTGCACTTCACTATTTGAGATATATATTAAACCATAAATACTATGCCATAACCAACTATACCATTCTTGGTACTTTAACACACGTTGATCCACATGCCTTGACTCAACCATAAGATGATTCACTACTTTCTGGTTACCCTTACTTGGTGCACTTTTTGAAATAGATCCCGCTTTGGAAATCCTGGCTACTGCCTCTATCGCTACTATTTTCTAGTTACTACAAAATATTAGCTAGCTATCTTGACAATATTAATGATAGTCCATCATCCCAAAAATATTTGAGGGATCTCAATAGTATGTTTCAAGGAGGTAATGCATCAAATCTAGGTCCATCTAGAAGTCAAAGGTTAAATCCCTATGAAGCTAAAATAAGGCTCCCCGAATGCTCACTTTGACACATGAGTCCTTATGCTTCCATCATAAATAAATGATATAGAACCAACCATGATATATCAATTCAAGTATGACGTACAATCTTCTATTTTCATTAGGAGACTCCTTCATAACCCTCAAGTCCTGACATTTGGATCAAATGTATTTTCATGATCCTCTCCATCATTGTGGGAGAATATTCTAATATTAAGTATCACTTTGTACTTGTCTATGGTGGCATCTAATACACGATGGATCTTGTAGATCCATTTAAAAGTCACCACTGAATTACTTTTATCACAACCAAGGTATATTTCAAATTTGTCGATCTAGCTACTCCCTTTGAGCTCGAATCTAATACAATATCTCTCAACACAAATTACGGATTCTAGGGGAGTCGTGTTATCAAAATATTTTCTTCATTCTTCCACTACTTCCATCTACTACTCGATACTCGATAAGATTTACTATGTACATGCAATCCTCTTTAGGATGACATGAAAGAACAATTATAGCTAAGAAAAATAAACAGAGACAAAAGTCTAGCTTATTGTAAAACAACAACAACAAAAAAATAATCAAGGAAGAGAGATATAAAGTACTTAACTTTTGAGGATTATAGGAAAATTTTAGCTCCCTCTTGATCTTATCCTTCTTGCATCCATGATGTCATTCCTTCCTTGCATGAGCTAGGGTTTCTTCTTTAAGTGGAAACATTAATTTAGGTCCAACTCTAGGGTTTTATCCACAAAGGTTCAACATATATCATGTCATCAAACACTCAGAGGTTGTTTCATCTCAATTTTATTTTAAACAAGTGTGAATATATGGGATCTTTGAATGATATGTCTTGATAAAAAAAATATGACAGACCCATAAGATACTTGCTTATTTCTTCAGAATTAGTAGAATGTATTTTGATCCTTTAAACCCAAGTAGCCTATAATTCATCATAATAAGAACACTTTTAGTTCTACAAGTGGCTCATTTTTCTCAAGATGAATTTGGTCTCCAATATTGAAGAGGAAATAAACCTATTGTTTATTGTAATCTTACCATTTCAAAACTGATGGTGATATTCATGACCTTGCTCCATGATAGTGATACCTATTCCATTTCTTTTTACTGTCTTGGAGTGCAAGGAATAAAATCCATTATTAGGAAAAAATTGGGTCCCATCCTTTGGTACCCAAATACCATATTATCAACAATCAATATTAGTAGAAAATGCAATACATATTTCAAGGCCATTACTTAACAGTGCAAGGTCCAAGACAACAAATGGTATTAGTGATTAAAAAAACAATATACTGGTTCATACAATGCATCATCTTCAAAGAAAACACAAGCTTGTTATGTCATACCTTAAGCGTTCAACACATGTATATAGATAACTTGTTTCCTTAATGGGACTTGTCTACTTTGATCCACAATTTGATTTATGATGTTGTCATTACTTCATGAAATATCAAGCTAATTTTCAAGCTACAAATTAGAGGTGTATCTAACAATATGAGCATGATTGAAGATGATATGTGAGTTTCATCATTGAACATGTAGGTGAAATGACTTCTTCAACGTTCCTTGCTATTATAACTGTCTTTCTTCAAGGTTCCTTCATAATTTTCATTCCAAGCATAAAATAGACTTCTTATAGCTTTATTGGTCCCATCGTTGTAACAAAGTTTTTCAAACTATGGATATTAGTCCTAAAAAAAATCTTCAAATAGAACTTAAACCTTTCCATTGACATTAAAGCATCAACCATTCTCCTATGTACAATGTATTCCAAAAACCAAGGATTAAAGAAAATTTCAGTAGAGAAAACTTTGTTGGTTTTTCTTGAATCAATGACATTTCAGATTCATTTAGGCCAATTTCTAAGACCCCTCGGTCTTCCTGAGTTTTCTTGGTGTACTGCAATAGGCCCTGAGGTATTCTCAACCCTCTATAACAGGTTATGACTCTTCATTTTCCTACTGAAACATACTAAGGCCTTCCTATCTTCAACATAGACTAAGACTTCGACCCTCTCCAAGTATGCTTCAGTCTTCTATGAATATTATCACAACCTTAAGAATGGATTAGAGTCTTTTCTCTGTAGCCATATGAATATCAACTTCAAAATAAGGGGTATTATTCTCAACCGAAAATGAAACTTATGCCTTCATGAGGCCACTTGGTCCTTATCAGATTAAACTAGGGCTTTGACCCTTTAATACTTTAGCTCACATAAAAGAAATGATTTTCCTTTAGGACATGAATTATAGGTCACATACGAGAACACAAGAAACAAGGATGATCAAGGATTCTTATAGAAAATGTTTCGTCCCATTTACAATGAGAATAAAAATAGGTTTTATAGGGCTCGTGACAGAAGAAGCCCTAAAGTATACCTTGAACTATACTGGATTCTTTAACCCAAACTCTAATACCATGTTGATTTTTCATAAGATATTCTAATTGATAATTACTTCTTATTAGTTTTTATGTTATTTTTTTCTTACATTCAATTTCATCATAAAGAAATTACATTAAAGATCTCAATAATAGAAACAAAATGACAGTAGGATCATAAAGAGACAACTAAACAAGAGAGATATGATTTTTTCCTGAGAAAACTCACATAGGGGAAAAACCGAACCACATTTTCCTTAGAGAAATGATTCAATTCAATAGAGACACGTCTAGTTCTTCTAGCCAAGTACACAGTCAAATTGACCAACAATATCACTGTGGTCAAATATCCCGTTTGTCAATTCAAACTACTCCACAAAGAATTTTAGTCAACTGTGAGATATAAGAACAAAACCCAACCTTTTGTTCTGCTTCAGAATTTCAGCTTGTTGCCTTCCACAAAGATTCATTCGTATTGCCATGCGAGAGATTCGGTCTTGGTGCCGTTACAGAGGTTCGATCTTGCTCCCATCTTAGATATTTGACCCTGCATTAATCCTCAGATTTGTCCTTCAATATGAACCAAAATGATCCAAATTCCCTCCCAAACGATGAGGTCGAATGTATATATATAGTGATTGGATGAACTTCAATAGGTACGTCTATAGGGGCAAGACCACTTGATGTTTAGGAGTGTCGACATAATATTTTTGGAGCCAAAAATTCAAATTTAGAAATTAGAAATTATTTCTTTTGAACTGACATGAAGAACATGTCTTATATTTTTCATTCCATATATTTATTAAAATTGAAGAGAGAGCAGAAATGCACAGGATTCACACACAAATAATTAATTTCTATATATTGCAATAATCAGATACATCAAATATATAGTTGAACCACTTCTAATCTTAGAGAGAGAAGTTGAGAGAATCTCTCAACTTCCTCAACAAACCCAATCCAAGATATACTAAAGTAAGCATAATCCTAGCTAATTCTAATACCCTCCCTTAATTCTTACTTTACAAAACATATAATAATTAATCACAATTACAACACTTTGAACTTTTGTCTCTTTGACTGATCTGGTCTTCATTAACACATGTACCCACTCTGAGATCTCATACGAAATGCTCTTTTCTCCACCATTTTCGAGCTACCATTCAACCCATTTAAAATACATTTGTTTCTGACCAGCAATAATGAACTTTGCAAGATCAACAGTATTGACAACCCGGCTCGTCGGGGCTTCCGCGATAGAGCTGACAAGTGATGAACCATCCTATGGACCAATCACCATCTGTCGGACATTTCGCTTTCGGCTATCCATCAGTGGCTAGGCAAATGGTCTGAATACTGAATGTGTTCAAGAGCTAATCTAACAACTTGACCTGCTTGTAACCTGTAACTGATGCTCCTTGGCCCGTAGCACAACAAGATCAGCATATAACAAATTCACACAATCAAATTAGCTAATTGTTCTCTCGTCCCCGTAGAACGTCAAGAACGACTAATTTAAATAATGAAAATCTATTCAATAATTGGTTCTTCTTTACCACTTAAAACAATATAAAAAATAAAAAATTTGACATAAACTATATCTAGCAAATTCACACGCAGCTTTAATTTCTCGGGCAGTATAGCACCTTCCTCCCGAAAATTTCTAACAATTGCGGCCTCCGTCTTTCGTAAATAAATTTGCAGCTTCCATCAAACACTCTTATTACATATAGTTGACCAACAACGCAGTTGGGTCAACTGAGATGATGAAGAAACTTCGGAAATTTCTGTGTAAAGGAAGCGCCATCGTTTAGATAGAATTGAACATCCGATTGCATCTGCAATTGGGAGTTTCTAGAGAATCGGAGAAAGGACAATCTATCGGCCATCACCATAAAATTAACAGCATCTTGTAGAGCAGAATATTGCTTCCAGTGCCCAGCTTCTTTGAGGTATGATCCACTTCGAGGCTGGCGGAGAGATCCACTCGGTAAGTATGATCCACTCGGAGGCTGGCGGAAGTATGATCCACTCGGTAAGCATGACATGGCCGCTAGCCAGAAAACAAAGCCGTTCTGGCGGATGGTAGCACTCGTATTTACCGAACTTGGACAGAGGTAGCCATACACGTCTGCAAATCTCATCTTTTAAAAAGTTCGAAGCAGAACCAAATACAAGTAACCAAAAATCTGTGTTTGGCATATACACAGTGAGAAAACGTGACAGCCATCGACTTTTTTCTCCAATTGCAGTCTCCAGCCAGTGATTTCTTCAATTACTCGGAGAATGGCATTCAATTTATGCCCCGATTCTGCTTATCTATCTCAAGCACTTTGCAGCCTATACCGCACTGTTGCCCCACGCTCTCTCTGCTACACTCTCTAATCGACTTCCCAGCGGGAGCTTTTATAAATTTAGGAAAGGAGAGGACAAAATAGTCTGCTGCAACCCAGCTGTTTCACGCCCTTTTCTCTGTTATTTCCCGTATTAAAAATTGATTTGAACCTGGAACACAGAAGAGGCGGTTCCAAACACAAAACCAGGAAAAAAAAGCGTTTCATTCAACGCGTATTCCCATTCCTCGTGCAAGTAAAGCAGTGCCTATTGCAAGAATGTGCAAATGTCAAAGACGTCAAGAACAGCGGTAAAACCCCTATGTAATATTATAGATCCTGAACACGCGCTTTTGCAACCATCAAAACCAACGTAAATACAAACATAGAAAATAATTCATAAATCTGAACCTATAAACCATACATACGCACAGAAATTCACATAAAATATATTTCAATCATTGCTCTCACTTCTTCCTGGCTATCCCGTGAGGGATTTAAGCCAGTAGTAGCTCTGATACCATATAAAAATTGAAGAGGGAGCAGAAACGCACATGATTCACACACAAATAATTAATTTCTATATATTGCAATAATCAGATACATCAAATATATAGTTGAACCACTTCTAATCTTAGAGAGAGAAGTTGAGAGAATCTCTCAACTTCCTCAACAAACCCAATCCAAGATATACTAAAGTAAGCATAATCCTAACTAATTCTAATAATATTTCAAGGGTTAAATATTAATTATGAAAACTGACCATAGCTATAAAATTCAATAAAAATTAAGAACAATAATCAAACGAGAAAATAAATATAGCACATTGAGGAAAGAATGAGTTATTTCCAAAACAAATACACTTGATATCTTACTTATTAGTGCAAATATAGAAAAGTTAATAATTGTCATAATTAATACTTATTCATTTGGTTGAAAAAACGACAAGAAGATAAAAACTAATTATTCAAGGAAATAATCACTGTAAAAAAGAAAAGTCTACTATCAATTAATAAATATATTCACACCACATATGCATGAACAAAATTACTATAAAAAAATCATAAGCAACACTACCATATAGGTTAGAATCAATCTGTGCTCTTCTTCTTTAGTGTTTTATTTGCTTTTTTATTTTTTAATAATTTTGATAATTTGTTTCAGATAATTTATTGCATCTTATCTACCCTCGCTTAACCAACGTTTCTTCCAACAAACATGCTATTTAATTTAATTTTATTTATATGACCTATAGATGACTAGCTCCAACGAACATGTCACATAATTTTAGAATTTAGTTAGGCCTTTTTACTTTTTAGGGAGATGTGACTTGTCTTTTT